>JTDE01000486.1:244750-263325 GCA_014338405.1 Paragonimus skrjabini miyazakii
AACATGTTCAATCAAACTAATTAGCTCGAAATATACTGTAATGCGCGGTTACTCAATGGACCACGCGTATTGACAACTAGGTAACACATGTACATAGGCTTTAACCTTGCAAAATGATAAGCAGTCTTGATGAAACGTTTCATTTTTCTCGAAATATTTCAGGAGAATGTTTGTTGACCTAAATACTGACGAAAATACGGTCTACTGTGAGTCACTAGGGGTTGCTCACCTGGAATACATAAACGTCGTCCCGTAGAAATTTCACAGCCATAATGACCTAAATGACTTGATTGTTCAGGATGACACAGTGTTTGGCACTTAGGGCCAAAATGTGTTTTCGGGCACTGTATCCAAGCCGAAAACGTCAGGTTTATGTACCCACTGTCAATTGATTTCGACAAAACAATTCGTGGAGGCCGTAACACTTCCGGAATTTGGTCCCGAAAATGTTCGATCGCATTAAATGATGGATAGGATGAAAAAGACAAATTTGTCAGTTGTAGCGTTCCCAAGTAATCGTCTTCGTCAAAATAACGAACGTCTGCATCAAATATATCTACGATAAGGAAAGAATTATCCTTGAATTTTTAACGGCATGCTTTTCAGTTAGACTTCAGGAGCTTACTGGAAAATTTCGAAGTTCAAAGCGAGTAGGGTTTTGTAAGCCACCAATGTGATCTCCAAACTGAATGAAATGTTCATTGGAAAACGCATCACGAGGGGTCTCGTACTGAAGCAGATCACAGGAAGGGCTAATAAGCGGAGGTCATGAATATGTATGAATAGTACTTTTTCACAGATGTTCCAATACATACTTTCAGGTACATGTCACATTTGGGATTCACCCCTGTGTCACAAACTTTATTTGGAATCGCCAGTTCTAGGTTAATTAGTTTGAAGTAACCGAATAATCGTAATTGAACTGGACCAATCTACGTCCAACTAGTGAAATACAATCAAACGTTTACCAGTGAAAGAGATACCACTGAAATAAAAACGATGCGCCACATCTTGTCAGCTTAGGTTAATATACAACGTGCGGACAAAGAGACGGCGATCTTCCGGAAAAAAGCCACGTAATCAACCTGAAACAGTATAAAAAACACAGTTATGAACCTACTGATCAGTATGATAGCGATATGTACTATACAACGTTATTTTCTGCAAAATTTACTTTCGTCATATATCGATCCAATATTCCTATTTCCGTGCACTGTTGTCATTGCTTATACAAAAACACACATATACACAAACTTCTTATTTTCTCAAACTATGTGAAGTAGGAATGTGCTCCCGCGTCAATTCAATTTTACAATAGTCACTATCATCTTACATTTGTATTGCTTGATGTTTGTTTATTTGATGTTTTAAATATTGAAGTCTAGCGAAAATGTTCTATAGGACGGTATTGTGTTACTGTCATTGCGATGATTTAAGTAAGTTACTCTTGTTTTGTGCTACAAAGATTTCACGTAAACATCGCTAGACATTTTAAGACCTGTTAGGTGATTGTGCATGCCGGCCTGAACATTTCTGTGCTGTTCGAGCTAACAGAGGATAGTGCACATATCTCACATTCTGTTGATATGACCGCAAAAGACACTTGGACTGGTAAGTTGTTTACTGCAAAAATTCATCATAAGGTGTGTGAAAATATAAAACAATGAACACAAACACTAGTTTCATGGCAGCTGTGTATCCATATCTTTGGCAGTAGTGCGGCGACATTCTTTTTGATGACAGGTTACGCGGAGTGCATACAGACGTTCCCAATAGTTGCACCTAGTCCATAGTCTTCCTGGCGTTGATATCCACTCTCTAATTCCCGAATGTACGAGTCGTGCCATAATACTCACACAAGAAGCTGTATATTATACAACACACCGTCTCATCCTGGAGTTCCTTGACTCCTATGTACCTGCTGACGAATTCCATCCGACCGATGCAATGTTGTTTTCAGGTTCGTTGATCTCCTGTTTCACCACGCCGGCATATCGTGCCATTTTGCTAACTCATTGCTATGTACACTTTTCGTCTCGCCACCTCTATCGATCGTATATACGGGGCTCCGTACAGAAACTACCAAATACAGGCCCTCCCATATAAGCAGAAGTTCTCTTGAGCCCAGGCTGCTGACACTTGTGTTCCGACGAACTCGATATCTCACACTTTCTCCAGGATTGACTATCATAGTTTTGCCAATCCACTGAAATATTAATTGCTCTTTTGTGTGTCTGTGACACTTACAGGTTTTGTCTGACTTCTCCTCTTTCAACGACTGAATCTACCGTGGAATTACCGCGCTGTGGCCATATTTCAGTGTCCCGAATCACTGGAGGGGTTCTACCGTACGTCAACAGGAAGGGAGGTTTCTTCATGCCCACCCGAACAGACTCACGATGGGCAAATAACACCAATGGTAATGTGGACTCCCAATCACCTCCTTTGGCTGGCAACCAATCATTGATTGTTCGGTTGTTACCTTTAGTAAGCCCATTCGTCTGCGGGTGAAATGATGTCTTTCGGATGCGGTTAATTCCCAGCTGCTGCATGTGTGTTCCGAATTCCTCGCTTTCAAACCTTGGTCGTGGATCCACCAAGACAATCATTTGGTATGTCGTGGTTTATTACATCGTGTTTCATCACATTGTCTCCCACTGTAGATGCCTTTCTGTCCGAAATACCAGTCGTTTTTATCCAGAAACGAAGCTGCATGTTATTCAACACTACCAATCACCTTTTGTGCAGAAACTTGAACCAACTTGCGATTTACATTTTAGCGTTCGGTACGTGAAAGTGACTTGCCTGTTTACGTTACTTCCATCCGCAGCCATATCTTTCATGTACAATTTCTATTCACGTATTTATAAGTCCATTCCTTATTACTTAATAATGTTGGTGTTTAAATCAAAAGTTATCACAAATTGGGTTTCTTCCCTCGCCGGTTCTTGAATTGACTCAGAATTAACAATCGTTCATGCGGACAAAAGTTTATTCTTACGTTACGTCAAATAACTTACAACCTGCCCCGATCCAAAGATATCGTAATGGTATTCCCGTTTCATAGTTTCCCAACTATAAATAAAGCCAGAGTTTTCCTGAAGATGCATAAAACATGCTTAATATAAGGCCACAAACCGCCATATTGTGCTCAGTCGACACCTCAAACCGAATCTGAGTAACATGCGCATTACCGTTTCCAAAGTTCCTTTCGTTACCCACATGCCGACTGTAACCCTGACTATCCAGAGTGGTAGTCTAACAAGACATCCACTCACGTTGATGACGCGGCTTTCAGGCACATACTAGGTTATCCCCGCCCAACAACATAACAGGCATTCAGGGAAACGTGAGCCAAATTGATCACCACCGAGCGTTAATTTTGACGAGTGCCGGTACAACCGGTTGCACGGCTCGACATTGACAGCAGATATATATAAATACCATCACCGAAACCATGAATATCAGTAAACAGTTGTTGCTAATTGTGTCCAATTTCACCAATTGTCAATATTCACCAAGGGTCGATAATCTAGGATTTGCTGACTCACGGACACTAGTGACGAGATAATAACTATTACGTAAAAAGATTCAAACGGATCGACTACATTCAGTCTCCACATGGCAAATGGAAACATTATAAAAGTGTTTATGCCGAGCTTTTTTGCACTGAATCTAAGTTTTATTAGGCTTTTCAGCTGGATGCTTAAGGTCATCGATGTCCAAATAACCTCAATTATTATCGATTTTCGTCAGTCCTTCGATTTTCGTATACACTTCAGACGAAGCCAGCCGGTAGATTAGACGACATAATTTTATGTTTAAAGTAGTTATATCACTTCAGTAATCTAAACAGAACAATTAAAAGGCGAACACTGGTAGATACTAGCATTTCGTATTGGCTCGTCAGTACCAAATAACCAAATAATTTAGGGCCTAAGTCGCACTGTGTGCCGTTCAGATCACATGATTGGACGTTTCCGTTTTTGTTGTTCGTTTCATTGTTCATACCACTCAAGTGTTGTAGACATTAAATTAAAAGTTCTTCGTGTTGTTGGTCATCTGATACTGATGAGCCGATACGAAATGCTGGCATCTACCAGTGTTCATCTTCTAATTGTCTTGCTCGTAATTTTAGGTTGTCAGAATCCCTAATGACAAGGTTTTGCACATTACTACACATGAGAGTTCAACAAATTAGCCCGATAGTTTTCCACCTACGTTCGGACACTTACTTGAATCAAGAATGGTCCTTCAGCTTAAACGCTCACGAACTTCGCCTCACCATTTGGTTGTAGGGAAGTCAAGTGACTGTCGCCCATGAGGAAACCACCATGATTCTAACAGTGCAACGCCCTAGACAGGTAGTCGATTTCACAACTGAGGAAATGATGACCACCCTCTGCTACACTTGAGTGTACTGGAAAATTTATCTGGTTTGCGCACATCACCAAACTCCAAGTAACCAGATAAGTAATTCAAAATACGCAGCGATCCTTGCACTCAATTAACCTGTATGCTTCTGAATGTAAGTTTGTTTGCAAAATGCGGCAAAAGCAACAGTCTACACTCAGATGTGATTTTTGATACCCTCAAATAGGCAGCCTAATGTTTGCTAGTGTCACTGAAAACAAGCACCAAGCTGTTACCAGAAAGCCCTTTGGTAAACAGCAATTCTGTGGTTGACAAAAAAATCAGCTTCAACCAAACAGTATGCTAAACTTAGAAAGTAGCATCGATTGGCACACTAGTTGACCACTAATCTATAAGGTTGAAACAATCCTCAACCTTTCCTGTTTTCCCTTATCTGTTGTCATCCACTGTTTTGATAGAATCGCCAACTACTTCTACAGTTCCATTCTGCAAAGCGTTAGGCTGATGCCACAAGTATCTACGGCAACGGTCTCCAAATGGTTACGTTGCGGTCAAGCGAATTTGCTACTAACGTCACGTTACGTCCTTTTGATCACAGTATTTAATTGACTATAGCTGCTGATGCATGAGACACTGTTGGCAGCACCATTGTCCTGTTAGCAGCTGTGTTATGCAGAAAGTCGCTCATTTTCCGGTCTTGGATTCTACTACGACAATTACGACTGTCGTTTCTCACATACTCCGAAAAGACACCAGTCTGTACTTTTCACCAATCACAAATAAACGGTCCGTCTTTTTTCGATCGGTCCTAGTGTTACTTGCCGAATAAGTTTAACAAACACTCTTCGTACCTCAGTGCTCTCAGGTGCAAATATTCAGCAACAGCAACCTTCTGGTTAATGCTTTATGATGAATAACAACAATACTCGATGACAAGGGCCAGTGAGTAACCCTCGGAAAATAATTTCTGCGCATTTCAACAAATGGCGCCACTTCTAACCGATCAGCCACTGTCTACGTAGGCTGGCAAGACTTTTCACGTTCTCTCTGAAAGCCCGTATGCAATATTTCGAGCACATTTTTGACAACGCATATTTAGAATGCCGCATAATATCACCTGCCGTTTGATCAGTCACTAAGTTCATTCGTACTAAGGCGGTTTGACCCAGAATGGGAAATACCTTGAAAATAAAGGCGTCTTTGCTTAACTTGTCAGAAAGTCAAAATACACCATATAGGTGTTGCGATTTCTGCCTGACGCCCACTTGAATATCTCTATTGTTTTGACTTGAGTATTATCAATGTCAACAACCTTTTGATGCAGCCGTCGTTTTATATATAACTTTCAAATTTTCAACCGGCTATTTGATAAATGGATTGAGAATAACACAACGTTACGAGCAAGTTGTAATACTCTACGTTTCAACCACCTCGGGTGGCCTTCCTCAGGAGTGTTGTAATCGAAACGTTGTGTAACGTTGTGTTATTCTCAATCCATTTATCAATAACATGTTAAACACGACGCCCAAACTGTTTGACTTCATTCGTACTAAATTTGGTGCGGATATCCTACGGCTATTTGATATTTGTAAAAAAAGGTTGAAACGAAGCGTGTACGACGAAAGGCAAGGTATCACACAACATGGACATTCCAAAATTGACAACGAAGTTTTACAGTGGCGCTACCGGTAGTTGATGGTGACATGGTCAGTTTGTACCGTGGTTACAGTGCTCATTGCAGCGAATTAATACCTATTGTACAAGATTCACAAAATCGATATACACGTTACGCAAGCTGCATATAGTTAAAACAGCCTACCGACAATTTAACTGTTTCAAGCCCGGACAAAACAAACCAATCGGCTGACTTTCTTCCAGGAAAGAATGATCTGGAATAATAATATTATCCGATTTTTTGGCTTGTGTCATATGTTCAAACAGGGTAGCGTGGAGAGCATTCGTGACAGAAGCTAAACTACGGTAGTTGCGGCACAGGGGAAAAGCGTTTGTCTGGTCAGTGTCCTTAGGCATGAGAAAGGTACAAGGTCTGACGGCACATAAACGACCATTCACTGAAACCCGATCTGGTAAACCCCACTACTCTCCAGAGTTTAGCACAATTTTCACTTCACCTTAATCCCAATAACTTACCCGACTGTCATGAGACCTTGAAAAAGTAGTGCAGATCAACTGCATTTTCGTGGGGTGGCTTCCAATGAATAACAACGTAACGATCATAAATGTGCGTTCTAGAGAAATGGCCTAAGTCCCGTTTCGAACTTATAGTGTTTTCACCATAGCCTGTGGAAATTTAAAGCATTAGCGCTCACTGGTTACCTTGGAACAAACAAGCCGAAATGAAATCATGAGAGAGGTATGAAAGTGAAAACGAATGGACTAATCTATCGGCAAAACGCCAAGTTCTAAAGCTTTCCGGTAGTTTATGGTGCACTAGGGGGCGGCCTGAGAAATCCATCACAGTTCTCTTCAGTATTACATGGTAACAGTGCTTGGGTGTAGCTAGTTACACTGGTTAACTTAAACTTAGCTCAGTTATATCCAGATCAACTTTGATTCTCTAATGATATGGTTTTTTCAAAATAATGAAGTGATTAGACAATTATTATGTGCGCTTCAATTTTTTAAGGTGGCTTTTGAATCTACAGTGAAGACTACAGCTTGTATGGTCACCGTCCAGTTACAACCCATGTTAATGGTACGCGTGGGTCAGTAATGGATAAACTACGTTCCATACAGTTTATTGTTAACCATGTGTTTTAGGCCAATGAGCATTAGTCGTCTCTGACTCAACGGCTAAACTAACCAGTCAAAAAGATAGTTGACTTAACTGGGGATCCTTAATCGTGGACAAAGAATAAATATCTGACCCATCTAGCACTAAAAGGTTAGTTAAGCCCAGGTGAGCAGCAAGTAGAATATTCACGTTTGTTTCATATAATCACTTCACACATGATATGCATTCAAAACGGCATTATGTTGCTGATACATACTGACAAGTTTTTGACAGTGCTGAGAAATATGCCCGTGGTGACAGTCAACTGATGGGTGATCGAAGTGGTCCTAGTTAAGTGGTTACTTTTTAAAACACACCTCTCTTATTCGAAAGTAAACAATGCTGCAGCTATAAAAACAGTTCCACAGTTTGGTCTGAGGAATGTCGCCCTATATGGGTGCTTCGACAAAGGCAGTAATTCAAAACACAATCTCGTGACCGTGACTACTTTCTGTCCGGACCTAAATCATTAGTCTATCTGGTACAGTTATAAAGGAGATCTTGTCAACATAGCCTTTCAGACCATCGCAACGTTCAAGAATAACCGTCGCGTTTAGGTAGAAAAAATGATCAGTAATATTGCCAGGTCGTTAACTGTTCACATCTCTCTGTTAAAATACATAGCACCGCTCTTCTTGTAGTATTTTTGAAATAAGGAGGATTTCGCTTAGCGAACAGAACAAAGCTATCCCTAAGTTGGTATGACCATGGCTACAAGCTGGCAGGGAACCATTTTCTACCGTGGCCTTGATTATATGTGGATCAAACAATAAATTAAATCTACAAATACGCTTTCCGCCGCAGTTTGTGAAATACATGATGGCAAATAGGGCACCTTACGGAATTCGAACCTCCGTGCGACTGACAACGCAACGCATTAAAAGTATGCGATTATAACCAACATCGATGGTAGGACATGTATTCAAAGTGACGTCAACGTAGTTAACTGCACCCAGTGCACAAAGACTCTCATAGGTCAACTGCTTTGAAAAACATTTTACTTCAGTTGAATTTAGTTTAGTCCACAGGAAGCGGCAAGTGCCAATGACGTCCACTTTTTCGTCGCGTTAGATCTTACAATATCAACACGCTACATAATTGGGGGAAGGACATGCACTAATTTGGCCTTGTTACAAAGAGTCAATACAGTGCATGTGACTGAAAAAACCGTCAATTAGCGTAACAATCTGTATGCAAAGTAAACAGGACCAATGTAGATGCTGGTGAACTGTAACCCCTTCAGACTCAAAGATAAGGAAAAAAACGTATAAAAGTCAAAGGTTGAATTTTTGCAGCAAGAAATGAAACACTATCGAGGGTAGATTTAGCCATAATTCGATAGTAGGAAAAAGCGTCACAGCAACAAAAAACAAAAGGAGGAGATGTAACGATGAAGTCCGTGGAGAGCAGGAGGAAACAGACATCACCACTGTCAGATTAAGGGTGACTCATGCTAACTCCGGGAACACTGCCGATTCAAAAAGTTGAACATGGGCTCAAAAAGGATTACCGTAGATGTTCATACCACTACAGATGATAGAATATTCCATGCAGTGACTATTATACATTAGAAGAATTGATCTCATATTCTTCCAAATTCCAGACTTTAACACATGACCCTTGAGTGCTGAGTTACCATTACGAAGAAATATACGTTCTCCTAGGTACGTCAATCCCCTTAGGGGTTTCAGGGTTTCTGTATGATCGCCCCAGTTACATCTTTCCTAGTTAAAGTGTTCAGGTCTACTTGGGCAGTTTACTCCAACGTGTTTCACAAGCAACCTCGTTAATATGCGGACATCTCTTTGGTGCATGTTCATCCTTCTGTAGGCAGAAAGATCATACCTGGGTGCAGTACTTCACTTTCAGTCGTGCGTATGTCAAGTACAGAGAGCAACAACACAAAAGCCCCTGAAACTAACGACTTCTTGAGCTGATATAACGTTTTGTTAACTTTTGAGCTGTCGCTATACAATGGGTTGACGCTTTGATGTTTGCGTTCATTTGGATCCCCAGCTCCTTCACTTCCTTACCCCGTTCAGAGATAACGAGTGCCGTGTATCCCTATGTAGCCAAATGTTCCACATACACCGGCCCAGAGCGATTGAATATACCTGGCAACGCTATGCAGTAGCACACATCGCACGGAAGAATATATTTTATTGGGAACTGCTGCACGGGACTCTTCGTTGGGCATCTCATAGGCCCCACAGCATCCGTGAGCATGTGGCAGGATTAACGCAGTCTTTGAGTTTGCCTATTAACGCAGATGAGAAAAAGTAAGTGATCCTTGAGGGAATCTATTGCTAGCAGTCGCTAGGTTGGAGTTAGATCTACTCGTCTGCAAACAGAAGCTTCTACCTTGTGAATATTCAACTAACTTTAAAACTTTGAGCAACATTTCGCAAGTCTCCAGATTTAATACTAAACACCTGCAATAATACAAGCCAAACGATCTCAAAAAATTGTGATAAACCTCAACAGCCGTGTTCTGGCTGTTGGTTATTTCAATAAAAACGACAGCAGTCATGTTAATCAGGATCTTTGCTTTACGAAGATTTTCTGCCAGGTTGTTAACATGTCATGTTTAGTCATGTGATTCACTACCCTGTTACATGTTAATCTTTTCAATACTTTCAGTACCGCAGCTGTGGAGCTAATAGGAAGATAACCAGACGCCAGTTCTAGTTAACCCTACTGTGAACTTGAGTAATCGCCTCCAATTTCCAGTCTTCAGTGACCTGTCCTACTCTGGTGACAAGATGAAGAAAGAGGATATGTGCCAAGGTTTTGAGCAACGGCCTAAATATTGCTTGATCACTGCCAATTTATCTCGCTGCCTTGTTGGTGTCCAACTTAGGCAGTTGGTAGGATAACTTGTCCACTGCGCTCCGGTATCACAGGTATTTCAAATAAGGCTCCAACCAGGTGAAACTTGCCACTATCTCCTGTGTACACTTTTTTGAGACAGTGGCCGTAGTAATCCACCTTCTCCTTTTCGTCTTGTGAATTCTCTGTTCATCCTCAATGCATCCAACGGCCACTCGAACGGATACATTGGATAAAACGTTATTAAAATAAGTTCTCTGATCCTGCTAAGCGCACTTTGCCCAATTTTCCATATGCGTCAAGCCGCGTCACTTTTGAATGCACTTGACTGCATTTTGGGCCAGCTGCCATTCGATATATTTTCATGTTTGTCCACTGAATCAAACCACTTCCCTACACCGCGCTGAATAGTGTGAGCTTTATTTCACATACTTTTTTACTGAGAAAATGTGTTGTGCCGTTCAACCGTGTGGAACGGATTGAACTTGGTTGTTATATATATGATGTCCGTTTTTATCCACTGCCACAAGAGCCAAATATCTGTGGTAATTTATGAGTGTGTGACAAAAGAGTAATTAATCCTGATGTTGTTTCTCGATTAGTCTAACCATATTGACCAGAGATCGTGTAATTTATCTGAGGACCTGGCTGCAACCGTGCTCTTCTGTTTGTGTTCTGGATGCGTCCTTTTCTGTAGCCTTGCTGCGGGAAGCCTGGTATAAACTAAGTGTTAGGTTCTTCAGTCCAGAAACAAACTGCTTGCAGCGGATGCAAGCATTTTCTCACGAATCATCTGTTATTCCACACTTAAGGTCGTTTCTATGTGCGTATTTTTTTTATTGTTGTTTGACATACCCGAAGGTTTGAAACACTTTTGCGTGAATACGTTTTTGAGCGCCGTCAAGTGGGCTCAAGTCCATCTTGCACTTCACTCTATCTTTTTCGATTATTACCGTTAGCCCCAAACAAGACTTCAACTAAACACCTATCGTATTTCTGAACGTACATTTAAAAGCGAACCATATAGTCCTAGCTAACCAACTACAAATACACCGCTCGGTTCTTAAATCTCTCGTATCCTTCAGGTTCATTGCCTGTTGGGACCACCGGTTGGGTTATCCTCAAAAAATGGGCTCTTAACTTTGAATAAACGATGGTCCAATGCATACTAACTTGCTGCAAACATGGAATCCCGGCCTCAAATCCACTTATTAATCACTTAATCGTCGTGTTCACTAACCCGCTAGCTCAATTAGCCTTCCTAATAGGATTTGCGGCGATTTCTCTAAGCACCCTAGTAGTAGTACATAGTCCTAACTGAAAGTTGGGTCAATAGGAGTCAATTAGGGCCAGTTATGGCCCGTAAGGACGAGGGATTGCACAAAGTGCTTAATTATGAGGCAATTTCTCCGTTCAAAAAACGTTTAAACAAACTTTTAATGCTCATTTTAAAATTTGTTTTACCACATTTCATGTCTCTAAGCTAGGAATTAAAGTGCGACAAGTTGGGTGGAGTATTCAGGTGTTCAAGTAGCACGCAAAGGTTAACCAGGGTGGGCATATTATTACGAAACGGGAAACGTTATGCACCCGAAATTTCATTAGACCCGATTTTCCAACCTTTCTTTCAGCCGATCGATGCAGGTTCAGTGAGCACTAATCAGTGTACTGGAAAAAATTAAACTGATGCCAGATTAGTGTTGTCTTGTTGTCCGCACGGCAATATGACCGGATGAAGTGTTGACATCGGGGAAAAATTCTACGCAAGCAACGCCTCCTGACCAATAGAGGCGCACCATGTCCGACTGGATGTTTCTGTTACGTTTCATTATCAGGCTCACGAAGAGATTGTGGGCAGGATGTAGTTGGAGACCACGTGGAGCTTTTGTCTAATATATGCCCATTTGTGATAGCATAGAACATCCTCGCCGAATTTGGTTTACACACACAAGCCATCAATGGCATCAAACGGAAATAACAGGTAGTTTGTTTGACGCCCGTTTATTGCTCATTCATCATCATTTACTGAGTTTTAATCTTCAAGACTAGCTGTATCAGCCCACGGTTGCTTTTACAAAATGATTACCATTTTGCCCAGATTATTCTTTGCTCTTATATGACAATAACGTGATCATTACTACATCCAGTACAAAAACCGTCCGACTAGATCCCTCTCATGTAGTCATTAGCAATTGATGCACGAGCTTGAGGCAGGGGCCCAAGATATTTCGATCCAGTCGGTTCTTCTTATTCGGTGCCAAGCGAGTGTCAGTTGTTCTGGAGGGCAATCATTAAAAACAGAGTGTAGTACCGCTTCTGGGGATTATGGTAAGTACAAACTACAGGGTAAGATTACACGCATGGAGAAGTTTTAGGCAAATAAGAATCAAGCAATGCCCACTGCCTGAGATCTCTTAAGTATACTTTAATGTGATCTCTAGAAGCGCTGCTAACGGCCGCAGAAGGAAGGCTGTTTCACATGGTTAATAATCCTATAAGAAAACAACTTCTGCCTGAGGACGGTCTAAGGAAAAAGCTTAAAAATCTTCTTGTTGTCCTCACCGACCGTCACCATTCGCTACTATAAGGAACCTGTCAACGAGATCTACTTTGAAGAAGTGTGTAGGAATTAAATCACGCGGAGTCATCAAAATTTAAGTGGATACAAACAAAACGTTTTGTGTCCAGACTCGTGCGGGACACTGCATAGGGCCGTGACTCTAGTCACTTCCAAGCGAAAGTAATACCAACTGATACCACGAACGTCACCGGCTACGGTAAGTTATGCCACACCTCTGAAGTTACCTAACGCTTACTTTTAGACGTTGACACAGCATATAGAGGACTTCTACTGAGGCAGAACGGAAAACAACAGGGTAGTAATCCGCTTGAAATGATACACATAGTGATGTACATGTAATAAATGAATCCCAACACTCATTTTAGTTTCACCTTCCTTGGTGTCTAGCCATGGTTGGACGCCACGATTGTGGTGCACAGGTCGACTTATGCATAGGTCGACTAATGCCACGATCACAACGCCATGATCGTGGCGTAGTGACTATAGGGTGCACGTAGGCTGACTGCCGAACATAGACGTCAGTGCGTTCAGTTATAGACCTTTGTGGCTCAACGTACTAAGTACGTTGAACAATTATGAATTTGCATGCACCGCATATATGCATATATATCTTAGAAGTTGGCCGATATAAAAGACTCATTACACCGTTGTATACAACGGTGTAATGACTATAGTCTATATATGTCATTTTGAATCTGCGGCAATATAAGCGGTCGCGCGCGCTTTATGCAACTTACTGCGCTCACAGACTACGACCACGTAGCTATAGCCAACGCCGTTCCGCATGGTGTTGATTATACAACCTCACATTTAAGTCAGCCATAATCGACAGTTTAATGGATACTGAAATGCACATCATACAGAAAAATATTTAAAAATTTATATATTCTGCACTTTCTTCACTCTTTTCTTGCTAAAACTCCATAAGTCAACCAAAGTCCAAATTTCAGCTAACTCGCCAACAAATTTCTTTATCGAAATATCGCACTTCCTTAACGTCCCTGAGAAAAATCTTTAACGCTTTAAAACAAACTTATTCTTTACAGCAAAATTGGCATATTTTATGCTTTTTGAAATACTCTGTCAATAAGCATTCCGAATGTATTAAATCTCATATGTTAACGGTCTATTCATATGAGCATTTAGTACCTGCGGATATTTTTCAGCGTCTTCAGAACATCAGGATGTTACCTATGCTTTAGCCTAATTTTGACATTGATATCCTTAAAATTGATTGTCGGGTTCATCCAGCTATTTAAAAACCTAGTTGACGTTTTGCAACGATTGTGGCGATTCGTGCACGCGTTTGAGGCTGGAAGCCCTAATCTTTCTGATCCACTCAGTTTGTCTCTTTGGTTATGCGGTGGTTTTTGTTGACCTGAACGGCAGTCATCGCAAAACAAAGTGTAGCATCGCTCCCGGGGGTTAAAAAAAGTAAAAGAACAGGGTGAAATACCAATTTAACAATGCTCTGGGTTACTCAGAAAGGCAGCTAACGACCTTTAATGGAGGGTCAATAATTCTGTGAGAAAAGACCTGATGTCTAAGGAAGTTTGGCGGTTTAAGCCTGCAGGGCCTATTGTTGTGCCACCTCCGGTTATTATCAACCATCAATATAAACAATTTCCGTGTCAGTCCTGTGCCGAAGGAAAACGGCTTAAGAATAAACCCATCGCGGAGTCCTCGAAACTCAAGTGTATAAAGATCATGAACTTCAAGGCGTGACAAGTAAGGGAAGGGCCACAGGCAGTGGGCATTCCGGTGGCAACTGCCTGCACGTTTTTCAATAGCAGACACATCTTTCTCCGAGCCGGTTTACACGACTTGATAAGCATACTCAAGCAGTAGTCCTACGCAAACCTAGCAACGCGTCAGTAAGGCGTGTCTGTCTATGCGAGGAAGGGCCCTTTTTATCGTCCTGGGAGTTCCGAGCACCCATTTTTGACGACCATCTGTAGCTGATAAGAGACGGATGAACTAAACGACGGTCCGGACCCCCCTTTAAGGTCAACTTTCGATATATCTGTTGCGCTTTGTGCACTGTGTATCGAGAATAGTTTCCCACGGTTGCTCCCGAGCAACATACGTACATATTTTCTGCCGTGTAGGTGTAGACTTCCGTCACATGGTCAACACTTGATATAGCCAAAATCACTCTGTGATGTGTTGGGATCACAAACAGCCCAGGTTTCTAAGTCGTCAGCGTACAGAAAAAAGTTGGTGGAAACAACGTCAAGAAGATCTTTATAATATACCAGATGGATCCTTGAGGAAATACAGGGGGGATCGTGGGGAGAAGAAAGGTCCAATCCGGTTTTCACTCTCAAAGTTCCGTTACCGGAAGTGATGTAATCCAGCGGAAAACCTCGCCTTGGATACTATAATTTTCTAATTAATGTACAAGTGGACCGTGTGGACACGGTCTAAGGCCTGCGCAGCGTCGATTAATATAGCATCGATTGTGTGGTTATTTTCAGTGGCCTCTGTCAGGATAATCATGAAGATCAACGTGTTGGGTATGCATGACTGGTCGGGGAGGAAGCCATGCTGTGTGGGAGAGGAAAGTTTATTTGAGAAGAAATACCTAAAGATGGCGCGCTTTAAAAGACGTTCCATTGTCTTGCTTGGGATGCTGATGAGGCTGTTCGGCCTGCCCTAAATACGGGTGTGACAGTGGTCTCTCTTCAAACGTCAGAAAGAGCGCCAGTCCGAGGTGTCTGTTTAAGCAAATTATCGAGGGGGGCCGCCAAACCAGGGCTCTGGGTATAGATCGTGTCTGGCCCATTGTGCTACCTCCAACCAGAGATCCTGAAAATCGAACACCGATAAGTCAACTGCCAATACTGGTTATTGTAAGCCTCTCCACGAGACAGTCGGATGTCAGTTTGGTGGAACCACACTGTAGAAGGCTGAATATTATCTCCTGGACTTCTCGGCAACCACTTGGAGGTTGCAGGAAGTTTATTCATCTGGAAAGCGAAGGAAAAGCGCAGGGGCCAGTTTTTCTTCGACAGTGCATGTAATATACTCAAGGCCACCAGTGATATCTTATTCTGTGTCTTCCGGGTATGTTGACGGATTACCCGCGTGTAATTGTTTTGTCCAACGCGAAGGGCATCTAGTTACTGTTTAAAGAATGGACGTAAACGTGCGTCGTGGAAACGACGTAGGCTTTGTGAAAAAGGTGCACGAGAGGAAGACCTCTATTGTTTTTTATGAGCAAATGCCTCATCAGCTCTGCGAATGACAGTTTTAAAAGAGTGGCAGTTTGAGTTCACCGTGTCAGACTAATGGCTGGGTTCATTTGAGAAGGTCCTTTGTCCGTTAAGGTCTGCCTTTTGAAAACTTCAGGATGAAGTCTGCCACAGCTTTTTGGAGCCTCTAATGGATAACGTCAAAAACTAGCAACAAGTGATCACTATTCCACGGCGGTGGTTTCATGACAAATCTGACTACAGGGTTAACTTCATTCATCATAAAAGGATCAAGCAAACTGATTGTCTGTCTTGGATGATGTTTTGTGGGCTGTTGGATGTGTTATGTCCAGGCTTTCCTATGGCTCAACATCACCAAGGATTTATAAAATCCGTAGCCAAAGTCCTCATGAGGGGCAGCTGCTAAATTGGGCCTGAGCACGTTGAAATCGCACAACAACAAAAATGAGGGAAATGCTGCGTAGGCGAGAATCGGTCTAGGACAGCAGGAATGGCCTCACTGTCGGATGAGCTGCACGACGATGAACTTCTGGCTTAGAAAGGCAGTAAAGCCCCCTATACGTCCGCGGTGTATTGAGTATTGAGGAGTGTGCAGTTTGTTGTGAAAGATATAAGCGGAAATCTAGTCACCGTTAGCGCGTTCAGACTATCTATGCGATTCCCGGTGGAACTAAGAACTTGTGGTAAAAACGCAGAAGACCAGTGAGTAATTGTTGAATGCTCAAGAGGGGTTCGGACAAACACTAGACGATTACGCGGTGAAAAGAATTTCTTGGTAAACGGCTTGATTAGATTGGGAGACGAGAAACCCAAATGCGAGAAAATCTGCACTTCGGCTGGATTCGAATCGGCGGTAGAAACAACATGAGCAGACGCAACAAAGCTCTGCCAGTTGAGCTAAGAAGCCACGCCGGATGTTCAGAAATTTCACACCACCACCTGGTTACCCATTCAACCAACCTTGTCATGTGGAATCCACTGAATTATACAGCCGACTGACTACCCGGACGGGATTTCTGGATCAGCTCACTTGAGATCCACTATCGTAACCGATTGGCACCGACATCAATGTGAGTATATAAATGTATTCATTCAAGGGACTAATATCTGGAACCACAAACCAATATGTCTTGATCTGTATATGTGCATTTTTCTACTATCATAACTTTTTCTGTCACCTTGGCTTGATGGTCGAATTCGTGTGAGGTGTTGATCCGGAGGGCCATTCTGACTGGGACATCGATCCTTGCAGGTTTATTCATGTCAGATTGGCCAAAGGGGAGCAGCCAGATAAAAGCAGCTACACTCGTGATGGTTGGTCCCACTGTGTGGTGTTCTGGTTCTGCTTGATACTTGTTCATAACTGGTCTGGTTCTGTGTGTCTGTGACTTTGTTTCTGCAATTTTATTGTTGATTTTAAATGGGTTGCTGTTGAGCTTTTGCCTAGCCACTGCGACTTGGTTGTTGCCGGTGGTCGATACTGTTGCGTTTGTGTGTGCGTGTGCGTATGTGTGCGGCATATTCTCGTGAGCCAAGCGTTTAGGTTGAAGGTTCCAGCCGCTGTTCTATGTGGTCTCGGGTACCATGGCAATGTCACAAGCCCGTTCAAACCACGATATTAAAATATGAATTAAACTTCACGCTGGATCAATCGACACACAGGAAAGACCGAATCGCCCCATCTGTTGCATACAGCAGATTGAAAATATGAAAATATGCTAACCCACAACCCTCGCACTTTCCCTTCCGTAATGACTCCACTATCAGGAATCCTAGAGAAGAGTCACAGTAGCACAAAAACCAATCTGAGACACGTCCCGGGGAGCAGGATTCTGTCCATCGAAATATGGAATATGCGGAGATTTCGACGCTCCAGAAGTGGATTGTAGATTGATGCATGCTGCCAGTGGTACGTTTGGTGAGGCATTGTTGCACCTTCTAAACGAGAAGGCATTATTTCAATATTTCAATGAGGTCACAAGGTGGATGAAAGGTCAAACTGCTACAGTTAAAGATCTTGTTATAACAAGACGCCCCGATGACATTTCGAACTTGAAGGACGGAACACACTTGGGCAAGAGTGACCATGGAATCATACGTCGAAAGTTTATTCGTGTCTACGCCATCTCCCTGTCAAATATCGTAGATCTTTTAGGAGCATGAATATACAAGAACTAAGGTCGAGTGCGAAAAAGTTCAGTTGGATAGATTGTCATGGTACCAATGATGTCAACAAGGCTTGGACCATAATTAGAGATAATATTATGTAACTAACTGACACGCATGCACCACTAAGACGCAGCAGACATAACGGCAAGCCTCTGTAGTGGAAGAGTAGGGTCGAAAAGGCGTTGAGACGCAAAAGGAAAGCCTAAGCTGTATACAAAATGTCTGGGGGTACATCAGACCTTGTCGGTATAAGGCGGCTAGAAAGAGATATTCTGAAGTACAAGATTAATGGAGGAAAAGGTTTGAAAGGAATCTGGCGGAGAACCATACTAAGAACCCTAAAGTCCTCTTAGCTATGTCCACGTCAAAGGGGCCATCAGGAGATGACTTAGTTGCATTGTTGATACTGACGGCAATGTTGCCGAATCACCACTACAAAAAGCGGAGGTTTTCCGCCGGCTTTTTGAGGCGGTACATACTCCGGACTCTGGATCTACTACAGTGGGACTCAGCACGGGGGCTGCAAGGGGGCCAATGATGGAGTAAGTGGAAATAAGAAAGGAGGAGGTTAAGGATAGATTGGATAAGCTAGACGTGAATAAGGCGATGAGGC
>JTDE01000487.1:20127-151867 GCA_014338405.1 Paragonimus skrjabini miyazakii
AGTGAAGTCAAGGGCTGGACTCACCAAAGATTGACAATGTTCATGAAGTGTCCAATGATGCTGGAACGTATTCAGATTATTCCAAGCGTAGCTGAATATGCGAAGTAACCGAGCTGAAAGTTAATCCAACAAATAGGATGTTTTAAACTGGGTAGCAAACACCGGCGTCGTAGGAAGAACCAGCAAGCGCGTGTAGCAGAGTTTCTTCAAAAACGTGTTGTGTTGTTGTTTTTACTCAAGTCCAACAAAAATGTACAATGTGGTCTGATGCAGCAGTTACGCAATGTTAGCAAAACGAAGTACAAAATAATGAAAACTCTACACGAGTAATAGGTTTTGCAAACTTATGGCCCTTTTGGAGAGCTTTTATTAGGCAATTTAAATCAGAAAATTCATATTTTACAAACTTCATAAGAGAGAGTTGATGTGTTAAATATATGGTGCGTAGAAAGGCTACCAATAGGATGTCTGAGTTTACAGTGCATCTGAGGTCACAACGTGAATACAACATAATGTGACACATCTATTATCGTCAGTAGAATTTTCTTTAATTCTCATGTATGCAAATGGATATATTATTAGCTTTTGTGAAAATTCAAAGGAAAACCGACCACGATTAAATTTACTATCACAGCTGTGCTATAGTCTGCTTCAATCTAACAAACACAGGCCTGTTTATCATTTATAAGCATAGATAAATTGGATTTCGACTACTTTAAAAAAGCGCCAGAAATAACCACCCTAACTGACCTCCAGTTTAAGCTTTCGAAAAATATCCTTCGCTCCGTCATTTCAGTAGTCCATACTGGCTTCAAAGCATTCTGTAAGATAATTGATTCAACCTTTCTCGCTCGCTGACTTTTCTGAAACAGATTCGTTTGCCGTGGTTATCGTGGGAAGTGACGCTACTTCTAGGCACTGTTTTTGTAGCAATGCGGCTTCACTCAAAAACACACTTGACTACCTCCTAAACCTTCGTATTGGGTAGAAACCATTAATATAAGTCATCGTATAGACTCGATGTAAAGAGGATATATGTAACGGCAAGTTGTCCCTCTTTGGCATAACGGTGATTCACAATGACAAGAAATTTGATAAAGCAGGCGGTGAACTCTTCTTTGGGTCCGCGTCTAACCATATTAATGATTTGTGCCTCCAGGTCTTCCTAAATCAGCCTGACAAGTAGTCAACGTTACCAAAATATTCGCTCTCTTGATTTGTATAATCCAAATATCATTAGATAAACGTAGAGAAGCCATCACAATGTGATGGCTTAATCAGCAGTATTACAATAAATCAAGAGTGTGATAACGCTACAAGGATTATAACTAGATGCAAGTTCATATGTGCAAATAAAGTAGATCAAATGGGGCGATTCGGAGAAAGTAAAGTTTGTCGGGTTGAAAACAATATCATATATAAAATGGAGAGAGAATCAGAAGGGCGGATTCAGACGACGTTGAACAAATAAACTTGAATACAGAACGTAGGAGATAGTGTTCAGTGCTGGAAGATCGGTAAAAATGTAGAGCTAAAAATGTTCACCATGCACTTGATTTATCAACCAACGGTTCAGCAAAAAATAGGAAACGGGAATCAGTGCATGGAAACTCCTGTGTATTATGGTGGTGACTCATACAATAGAAAAATGATGCGTATGTTTGCACACAAAAGCCTGGATGATATTTGCAGAAGGTTGCATGTAACCATGTAAGAAATTGAAGTAGAACAGATAGTGATTATCTGCAACTATCAAAATAACTACGTGTTACACTGTGCAAAGCACTCTCTTTAGGCTGCACTCGAAACTTCAGCAGTGGGGGACTTTCATCAGACGCAGCTGGGTTTTACGAACAATTCGGTTATTATTCTGATACCATTCTTTAGGTGTAGATAGGATCTCTAGGTCTCCGATCGTAATAGATGATGACTAATTTAAGTGCCAGGTTGAACTGCTGAAATGTTTGCAGCAGATACTGATATGATCAGAAATCTAGAACGTACAGCTCATTTTGATTACAGTGATCACCAGACATATAAACACAGGGAACTAAGCAACATGTTTCTGGACATATGAGTCTAACGGGCTACTGTGAAGTGAACATGCAACGATACAAACGGAACTTAGCTGGTTATTTCACCTCGCTTCTTTACCGAACTCAATCTAGATAATCACTAACAAACCATCTGTTAGCCACACTCTGCTGCCGTTAACAGTCGCGCATCTATTTTCCTTCAAATCCTTAACCCGTTTGTTATATACAACCCAAATAACTTTTCATTTGATGATTTGCTCACTAACGCTTGCTATTCTTGTGAGAGGACTTGTCATTTGTTCAGTGTTGCTTACTACGCATCGTCTCACAATTGAGAGACAGCCTGTTTTTACATACACCTTTTACATATCTGTTGCTTATTTTTGGTGTCACCGTTTGTTCTTCTCTTGAACGAAGCTGTGTATATTGCTCTTCAAAATAAACGATATAGTGGTAAGCTGCAATGCGCAGAAAAAGAACATATTTCTGCAAATTCAATTCAAAGGTGACCACTTGATTAACAACATTAGTCACAAATGGATATCGGCGTTGCAACGCACCTACCCAGCGGCCCAACTACGCATCTTGCTAAGCACTAGGGGCTTGTCTCCTCATAGCGGCGATACACACAACCGATCAGTCTGTCTCCCACGTAATCTACCAGTTCAATTGCAGTTGCAATGGCGTCTACATAGGCAGGACAGATCGGCGTTTGCATCAACGTATGGCTGAGCACTTTCCTAAGTGGTTATCAACGGCAATATCAAAAAACGACCTATTGACGGTGACAAGCTCGAAGGCCCCAGCTTCATCGATCGCCAAACACATTTTAGCAACCGGTCACCTAGTTGACCGTGTTAAATTGTTCAAGATATTGTAACATAATCGCAACCCGAAACTGTTAGCGATTAGCGAGGCAATGCTCATCAAACAACATCGGCCAGTTTTGTGTGTGCAGAAGGCGCTGACGCAATCAATCTCATTGCCGTGGAATTGATTGAACTATTAGAACGTGAAAGGTCAGAACTATGTGGTTGGTTCGTTCAATTGTTGTTGCTATACGCAGTTTGTATAAAAATTGCTAGTTTTATGTTGGCGACTGATGAGAGTAAATCGAAATGTTAACATCTCGTGATATATGTCTTCTATCAGTAAAGTGTGTACGATCTACTAAAAAAGGGGATGACTAAGAAGCAAAAATAAATCTTGTGGTAGAAATACGGGCGAACTAAAATAAACGTCGATACAAAATAACGGTTGAAGTCACCGATTGGATCCATCAAGAATGAACAATGTTCATGAAACGTCCAGTAACATTGCGAAGTATTAGCAGTGTCTACAACGTAGTTGATGGTACGAAGCGTTGGCGCTGAAATTTAATCTAACAGTGGTAGGTTTTACCGTCCATAGAAGAAATGACATTTGCGTGTAGCAAAAATTATTCAAAAATGTTGAGTAACTGTTTTTTAACAAGTCAACCAAAAATGTACAGCGTCGTCTGAGGCAGCAGTTAGGCGAAATTAGCAAAATGAATTATAAACACAATGAAACTACTTGTCTAAAAAGCAGAACTGAAAGCCGAATTACACTGAAACATTCAAAGTGGAACAGACACAACCTGGAACTAACCGAACTTGCGCCTGTTGTGTATGCCATAAGACGCAACCACACTTTGGTCAGTGCAAACGGTGGACGGGTTTTGAAATCACTAAGGTTTTACCTCAAAGCTGCAGTCGAATTCTTATGTTCACTTTTCTCCAGAGAACTTGCAACACATACATACATTACAATCGGCATTGCACAAACCTAAATCTTTGGTTGATATGTCAATATCTACATGAAGGCGGTTAGCATTCTGGGCAAACAATAACTTCATGTGGATAACTGCAAATCACGGGCGTATCTTGAAAAAATAAAAAACACCTTAACTAAATTATTACAAATATCACTATCATATTTCAGAACTAAATTAGAGATTAAAAAATGACTGAACAGTCCACCTGATGGGAACGCCAAATAAAGTAGCCCTAATCATTTAAAGAGCAAAACACTTTCATGCGATCATTGATTTTCATAAAACCAGCGACCTATCATAAACCTTATATAGAGGTTAGTATGTGACCAAGGCCTTGCCCATGGAACACGTGATAGATTGAGGAACATCATCAGAGTTGATTCAGACTAACACAGCCATAATATCAGGCACGCACAAAGCGACTCACAAGACTTACGACGAGACAAGTGAATCGAGATTACACTCTGTGGCGTGCGTCCAAACCGGATGCTTGCTTACCAGTCCTTTGCAGATGTAGGTTTCACCAGACTGAAGCAGCGTGTATCTTGGTTAGTATATTCGGGCATATTGACCTGATATATCATCACACCACCAACATTGTTGCGTATCTCAGTCCTTTTTTGCCTAACGTACCTCTTTGTCAAAAAGTGCGTACGTTTAAAGCCTCGAGGTAAAATTCCATGTTACTTAAGTGCTTTTTCTAACTTTGTTTAACGATGTAACCAAGTTTGACTAGATTAACCCGGACGCGTAACGTTTCTATCTTACTACCTACACTAGGCGGCTGTGTTCTTAGTATAGACTGAAGGCGTCCACCAAGGCGATGGAATCATAAGTGAATTTTGGACCATCATACTTTAACTTCTACTGCACGCCATTTGGCAATGAGTTGCTAAGATCGATGAAAATTAAGCGCTGTGTTGAAAAAAACTAATGTAATACTGAGATACATACTTGCTAAAACGTTGCTGCCTGTTTACTTGTCATTCAGTGCGAGGACTGAGTCATTTTAGGTATGCCACTCTGAAAGACCATTAAGAGCAACCATAGCGATCAGTCGTTCGTGTTCACTATCTGCATTTACCGTATGTATTGAAAATTAGGGTGATATTTTTGAATTTGGATTAGAGCAAATGTGAATGGCATTTATTACATACTGACCAGATTCCGATTTATTTACACTTATAAACACACTGTTCACGACAACTTCTACGTCGTAATCATATGGTCATCGGATAGCGTTGACAGAACTGTTACTTTGTCTCTGCCCAAGGATATTGGGCAATATGAGCACTGTTATGAAACGAGTGTGACGGAACTTTTAGATCAGTGGCACGTGGGTCAACAATATTGGTTCATTGAAACATAGACTTGAAGTCAAAACCAGGAGTCTGCAGGTGTATAACGCGCCGATTGTTTTCACTAACGTAAGTTTAACATTTTTTTCGAATTGGATGTTTGATAGATTTATTTAAAATGAAATACCGCCTGCAAATATTGTTGATGTCATATTGATATCGACTAAACTTCTGGATAACTACTGTTACGTGATTGGTCTTACTTCACTTTCAGGAAAGTGGATTTCGTGTTTGCAATGTTTTACGTTCTGACTAGATTAACAAGCATTTTTGATACTCCGAAAATATGTGCTGTGTGTTGAAGTCACAGCGAACAAACAAGCAAGGATAGTATAAATGTGTTTTGTCCAAGCACGCTTTTCTGACCAGTCGTACACATGTTTTGACCAACAATAACTTAATTCAAAATTACACATCTGGCCAATAGTTCGAGTACGTCTTAATTACATCTGCACGTTAAGTGGGGGGATATGACACCAGTATTGGATATATTCCCATTTTCAACTTGCTTGCACCTGGACTTACAAGGTACATTTCTAAATCGTTAATAGTGTACGGGTAAAAGGTTTTCATAGTTCTGGTTGTACAAGACATCATACAGGTGAAATCATCATCAGGCGATACATCAAGATATTGAGTTTTGTCTGCCCAGCTAGTCGGAGCAAAAAGAAGATATATGTTGCATTGTTACCTTACCGTTCACCGATCAATGCTGAGCGTAAAATATACGGATTATGTACAATTGTAAAATAGAGGCATGCACAGATTTGCATTAAATGTGACATATGCAACACCACCAAACCGGATGGGTTTTTCCAGTAATTTTTCAGTACACAGCACCAGCTGATAAGTTTGAGTAAGCAGTGCTTTGCTAAAGGCCAGTAACTGTCAGTTTCGAGGAAGTGGCGAAATTGGTTAACTTGACAACTTGTTATCACGAAGTTTCTGGCAATCGATAGTATGAAATCTTGAGCCATAAACTCACCAGTTTGAGAATGTTACTTTGGTTGTTTCGAGAGACGTGCTGCTAAATTTTATGGCAGTACTCCTCAATTCCGCCTAATTCCTGTCACTTATAGTTTATTTCAATTTGAACATCATCCACAAGTGATCGCAGCTGTCGCATTCCCATAGACTATCCAGTCGACCCCTTTCGAAAATGAAGCACTAGATTCGAAAGGGGCCGACTGGGTGATGTTCAAATTGAAATACACCAAATCCCCGACTACTCGTCAGTAACTTACAGGTTAATCAGGATCTTCTGCCAGTTTCAAAGTGGAAGCTTTACAAATCATTATAAGTCAGAAAGCATTATTCTCTCGAATCATTTAGTGCGGGTGTATAACTCTGGTGATTATACTTCCGGACAGTGGGCTGAAACAGCCTAACAGTGTTTAAAAGTGAAACTCAATCAACCATTAAACATACATTGTGCAGCATTGACACTAGAATTAGACAGTATAAGTTTGATGAAAAGTGGACATAAAAAATTCGAAAGTAGTTTATTCGTAATTTGATCGCACGCAATAAAGCACTTGGAAACAGTCAAACTGGTCAAATGTACAAGGAGGACACCTACAAATTTGGCAATGTGTTTGATTATTTGCACCAAAAGTCACACAGAAAAGTATAAAAAACACTTTGGTGGTACAAATTTAATAACTAAACGAAAAATAAGTAGATGATGTGTTATTATGACAAAGTTTAGGAATATAACTTCCACTTCTTATCAGTACAGATTGTGGGGCGTATTGACCAGTTGTTAGATGGTATGGTTTTACAAGTAAGTAAAACTGATCCGCGATCGACTGAAAAACTAATGATAGCTCTGAAATGAAGACGATAAAACATTCAGAAACAGTACATGTCAGCAAATATCATCGTCTACAAGTTTAGCGGGGTTATCAGTGCCAAATTGGCGTCCGGTTGAATTGTCATAAATTCATTAAATCAACCACGCACTAAAAACCAAGCAAGTAGGTGACATAACTGAAAAAAAAAATAAACGAAAATGGAACGCATGTTGCAGAAGACCTGCGATAAGTTGCACAGTAGAAAGCGTTTGGCGAGTATAACGAGTGAACTGCATTCCAGTGGAAAGGTAGTTTTCAATGATCAAGGCAGATAACGTTTGACAGCAACACCCATAAAATAAGTTAAAAGTATGTCTATGTCGGGTTTGTTACTGTAAGCCGGAAATAATCTGTTTAAACAAGTCAAAACTGCATTAACAATTTAAGCTTTGTTGTCAACGGTGGAGGTTAGAGAAAGGTAAGCAGATTGAAGTGAAATATTAGTTGAAATACTGCAGTACATCTGACCATATATAGTTTACTACCCCTATTCTAAGTTCAGTGGATGAGCAAGAGTTTAGGTGGACTTTGAAAAGAAATTTTAAGGGTACTGTACTGATACTAACAATTCTGCTGAAATCAAGAATTATCAGCGCTGAAATTACAGTGGTTAGACAAATTACTGAGGGGATCACTGATCAATTCACCGTAATCTTGCGAACTTACAGAAGATAGTCCGTTTGATTCACTGGCTTCATTCAGCTCAAATTATTTTCACCGACTGCACCTTAATGAGTGCTCATTCACGAAGTTGCAATTAAATGTTGCACCTACAACAAAAAGGGAAATGTTGTTGATATCTTGAAGAACAAAATTTAGAGTATAGTTCTCAGTGGCAATCGAATTGATTTTTTAAATTATGTCCAGTTTCACTTAGTTGGCTAGGTACGTTTGATATCCGTAGATAGTATTAGTCGCTCAATAGAGTTTTTATGTAAGTTTCATTCAGATGAACAATCTTGCCCATGACCAACCAACTCGAAGCGTAATTCGGTAATGATTTTTGACTTTATTTATGAAAGGTTGTTTAGAATACGTGTAATCCATGTAGGTAACGAATATGAAAAACAAGGTTCAAAGTAAATTGTAACTAGGTTACAGAATAATAATGAAATTAGGAAAGTCTGTAATAACTAAACATGTATCCATATAACAGTTATATACAAATTAACCTCAACAGACGTACATTATCTTAAAATCTACTTGCGTTATCATTTGGAATACAATGAACAAAAGACTGTTAACGCGCTGTATATGTGGGTGCAGAGTTCTGTACACCCTGACTGATGTTTGCTGCAGGTGACCTGTGTTTATAATTTTCCAAACCACAAAACGAAGACTTTTAAACATTCAAAGTTGTCACCATAGCGCTTCCAATGGAAAAAATAAGGGTGCTTGTGTTGTACTGCAGTCGCTGACTGTGATTAAAGCTGTGAACGCAACCTAAAAGCCTTTGCTGAGTCAATCATCTGTCGTATCGTTTGGTGAAGCTTCATTATTGAGGATGCTGGATAGTTCTGGTGGTTAGCTCCTAAACTATCCTAGGATTACGTAGCCGATTGTCAAACCCAACCAGTTAAATATTTGGTAACCCTGAATCCAGGCTGGCTCTCAGATCTGTCAACAAAAAACATTAATTAGGGGACAACTGAACATGTTTCTGAATTTTGATTCTTTTTTTGTTTGTTGTTTAAAATTCTTCGTAGTCACAACATTTGTAAACTACACATGATATCTAATCGGTGAGTTGAATTGTAGGAAAAATAACGTTTACTTAGTTGGTGCCGTTGAAGAGAGTGAAATGACATTCAAGATTCACCTCAAAAGCTGGTTACTACCGTGAGACAGACCTTACTGCATTTGGGCCGCAATTTGTCAGGCTATCCAAACCTATACTAGAGCAGCTGCCGTAACAGAGAATCAAATTCCGAATCGCACAAATAAATGATGACTTCACCACTTCCAAATCGTCGTGGTACATCAATAGACTGCAAAAAGTAGGGTTCAGACTTTGACAAACCGACAATGTCAACGATGGTACAAAACTGTCCAGATTATAACGGCCGGTGCAAGATACACCCAACCAGCCTAATTCAGTAGCCTATCACATCGCAGAGTGGCTTATTAAATGCACGAACAGACCAAGAGCTATAGAAACCTGCATACCTCTCTTTGCATCAAAAAGACAGCGAATGCATAATTGCCGTTCTGTTCACCTACCTTATAGTAGTATAGGTTCCTATACCACAAAGAACAGTTGTTTGTTTTTAAATCAACAACCATTGATATTCGTTCAACTTTGTCTAACCACTGGATGTTTTGGTTTAATCATCAAAACACTGTTTGATTGCGGATGCAGCAGAGCGAATTGTTTTGACTCCGAGAACAGGTTTAAGTAATCTATAAGCTGAAAACAAACATAAGTGAAGTCCACTTGAAGACTAGTCGGATGACGTAACCTATGCAGTTCAAAACATGTGTAATTTGTTAGGATTGCGTGGTACGGTTTTTTGGGTGAAAACAACATTGTGTTTTATTTGCTGCGGAAGATTATCAAATATACAACTCAAAAAAATATATATGGTAGTTTAAATGGTAGTAAATTCGGATTAGATGGCCCGATGAAAGGAGTGCTCACGTACACTGTTAGACAAAAGAGTGGTCAAGTGAAGTGAGTATTACATAACTCATACGAAGCATAGATGACCAACATACAACCATTATTATCAAATCACCTCTCTTCTATATGGAAACACTTCGCTTTTTGCTTTAACTCCTCTAGATGGGAGTAGCTGGGGGTGTTGGTTTATGTCCACTGCTTGTGTTGCACAAGAATGTATATGTTTTGGAACCTCTTGTGTAGTATGACAAAAGAAAAGCCGGTGAATAACGGGTATTCGAAAAAATTCGAATAAATGAACGACAACTTGATGTAAAGGCATTTAGTGAAACATGCAATGAGCGAACGGTAAGTGTCAACGAATTTCACGTCTGATTTGCATCAACTAGAGGTTATTATTAGCCTCAGTCCGTATCTTGTCCAAACATAGAAATAATTACGCATATCTCTTATTAATCCAAATTCGAGTTTGCTGCGGTTGGCATCATGCTGTAGGTCGTTCTACCAGCTATCCGAAATTTCATATCGTCTTGGAAAATTGACATTACTCAGCAGAATGAACAAAAAAGTCAAATTTTAATTTATACCCGTTACAATATCCAATACACGCCATAAACAACATTCAGTTTCATATAGATTGAACATCACCCACAATTGATCGCAGCTGTCGCATTCTCATAGACTTTCTAGTCGGCACCTTTCGAAAAGAAGCACTAGACTCGAGTTTCGCTCTCATTAGAGCTCGTCAGTAGTGCATATCATCGCCACTGACGGGACTTGAACCACGGACATTCTGTTCATGAGGCAACCGTGTTTACCACTGCGCCACTGACCTCACATTAGGCACGACCGAATTATCATATGAGGACGCTCATCCACTTTCGCTTGTGAGTTGTCAGTTTATTGTTATTTTAGGTCTGTATTATCATGAAATTCTGTATGCAGAGCAGTCGTTATCCGCTTAAATGCAGCTGTCAGTGTGAAACGGTCAGACAATGTTCTCAAACGATGGAACATGTTTTGATTCACTTAGTCTGACGGAGCAAATATTCCAGAAGCGGAATGAAACCACAATGAACGCAGTGAGTCAGTTATTATGTCATTATTTCGGCATAAACTCACCATCATTGAGAAACAAGACCGAAAGCCTTTGTCATCACTGCAAGCTGATGCCTGTGAAATTCGGTGACATTCGGAGAGCAACGCGTGCACAAATTTGACATATTACTTCCAGTACGAAAAGCCATGTAGCTGGTAGACAGTCTTATGCAGATCGTTAACACAATACGATTGTGTGAGTAATGACATGACCAGTCGGTCTGTTAGGCTTACTACGTGCTGAGGACACAGAAGGTTTGCTCTTGATGATCAAACTAACAAGATATCTTCATGAATACCAGTGATTGGAGAGCAAAACCTTACTACAGTGGTCCATTTTGGTGGATTGACACTACCTTTCCAATGTGAACGCAGCGAAACTGGAATGGATTGCCTGGATAAGATTACTATTCAGAAAAACGACAAAATTAGTGTAGTATACCGTTAAAAGCTTGGTTCCTAACCAGAATATTCTTACTATGAACTAGATATAATAATGAAGTTGGGCGTCATGATAAACATTTTCAATGTATATATGAATCGGCATTCATTTGAAATAATTCCATTATAAATTTCGTTCATCAGCACATGAACAAAGGTTGTGTTTAGTTGACTGAGTCGTTGGTATTTTTTCATGATAGGTTGTATGTGATCAGAGAGGTACTGCTATCTGGTTTTAAGCTAAACATTTCAAGTGTATTTGGGTCGTACGAAATTTCAAAAATGTTCCACCAAATATTTATGCCAAATGTGAGACTTTGTAAACAACAGAGCTGTTGAGTTGAACTTCCTGGAAATTATTGTGTACATATTGAAATCTACGTGTTAAGTGCGCAAGAGTTTAATGGATATTGTGAAAAACTGGGAGATATCCAAGAGTGTAAATTACTCTGGGAATTTAGTGTGAATGGACAAGTATTTTTATGCACAAACGGATAGTTTCTACCCGCTTCTGAAACATAGATGCAGGGTAGATAGTCATCCATGACCTTGATTAGTCATAATAATTGTTATCACTGTTTGACTGAACATACTTGCAACTACACAACTGACCAAAATTGATTCAGAAGTATCTACGTATTAGTGTAGTAAAACTGATTAACGGCGGGCATTCAAGTAGGTTGCTTTCTAAATCAGCAGAGTATTTACAGAAAGATTTTAGGTTTTAGAATTCCAATTTTTCCAACACTGTATTGCATTCGTGGTTGTTGTTTATTCGTCTTTCGTCTCATGTATGACAGGATACAACCAAACCGTTTCTATTCTCAATCAACACTGCATAACTAATTAGGTATCGGTGAAAAGCTCAACTGGAATAGCTAATCAGAACAGCTGGATAGACGGCTGGAAGCGTTTTGGTGATCATTTTGACCAAATCTCAGAATTCCCTTGGCTAATTAACTCGATACCCGGGACAACCGAGAACCTGGACGCTTTCGAATAAGACAATTGTAAATGGAATACCTCAACATATACTCTTCTTGGTCAGGAGACAGATTGCTTTCACAAGTTTCTATTGATAATCTAGCTCGCCACATGAGTTTATGCTAATGCTTACCAGGAATAGATGTAAAAAATCCTTAAGCATAATACTGCAAATGTGAGGAAGAGGTTGCTATTTGTTGGGTTGATTAACATCGCAGATTAACATACAACTTCAGAGTTACTCCTTTCTGTAAGTTTAGGTACACATACACGTTTGAACTCATGGGACTGGCCTTGTGAATGCAAGAACTGAATAAAGGTTTTGATGCATTAAAAGAAACGGAGGGCAAAATGTCCAACTAGTATTTACGATGATATAAACAGATTTGTTAAGTGTTTGCGGTGATAATCATTAGAAAATCCAGTTAAACTGGTATTTAAGACCATTTTCAACAACAGTATTCTCTTCTAGGAAATTTGCCAGTATACATCCGTGTAGTACGGTGCGTTGTTGTCCGACTTGGTATAGAGCCTCTTCGATTTAATGAACATTGTTGCTCTGATTTACCTCTCTATATTTGTTTTACTTCATTGATGCACTACCCAGGCGTAACTCCATCTTGTGCTTTCTTCATTTGACACAGCTTTGCGGATAAAAATAACTTCTTTGTCCTTGAGTAAACACTGGTTGATTCCGTCAACTTCAGTGATCTTGAGTGAAGTATTCATACTGCGCATACCAAAGTGACATCAAGAAATAACGGACGAATAGGCTTGCTGCTATGGATGACTTGCACGATCACTAGTAAAAACCTTCTGCTAATCGTCTGATAGCAGTGTGGCATTCTGTTATCACAAGGCAGATGGTACCAAAATCACAAAGGCTTTTACGGTCTCGGTTGCCCGACAGATAAAGCAGAAATGGAACGTTACTAATCTCACGGAATTAAGGCACATTTTTTCGGCGTGGTGAGTTAGACGGTGCATTTCAATCAGTATTATCTATCTGAAAGTTTGCAATCTCTGGCTTCTACTACGTAACTAGACAATGAACAAAGTACAGGACGTAACCCAGTAATCTATCGCAATGACAGGTTATGAGATCAAGGACAGCGGGGTTTTGATGCCATATGTATTTTATGTCATCATTCACACTACCTGATGTTCAGCTATTCATCATGGTAGGCTGTGTTGTGTTCGGCTGGTGTTAAAATTAACAAACGTTGATACCAACGCAACATTAATATTCATACTACATTAGTTAAATCGATTTCCAATAACCGGTACTCCAACTAGTCGACTGGCTTGATTATACTTTGCAAATGCCGTAGAGATACACTCTTTGTTTTTAGTCATATTCTATCAAGGTAATAGGTATTACGTTTTAGATGAATTAGGTGTAATGTCATAACATAGGCAAACACAAGGTCAATCTTTCCGGTGTATCAGAAAAACCCTAAATAACATCAAATGTAACTACAAGAAATTTTCTCACTCTTTGTACAAATTGTCTATAAGTAGTGATTTAGTGAAATTCTGGAGTATTTGAACACTGATCAATGAAGAACACACTGAGATACCAGTTTGAAAACATTGACGTACATACAAAAGTTAACAAAATCTGAGTGGAAAGTTGTGTCAACATGATGAAACCGGTCATCAGTCGAACTGATCACACGTGTTTGATTCGTGTGCAGACGACCACTGTTGATCGTTTTCATATCAGTTTAGTCTGATTGGTTTTTTTCATAAATAAAGAAGTTGTTAAAGCCTTGGTCTGTCTTACAATACACGTGGCTGTTTCTTGCCTACAACTGTTCTTGTCAAAGTAGCAACCGTGTGACATGATGTTCTAATATGTGCACTCGTATTACACAAGGTAGTCACAGGAATGGGATAATGACGATGCTGTTGTTTGCGCAAATATAACGTCTATATCAACAGCTACAGAAGCTATAGGAGCTCATTCGACTTCTGCACCAATTTCTGAAGACTCATACTTAAGTAGTTGGCATGAGTAACCCTTGCTATTCTTTTGCTGAACCAATGACCAATTCATTCAAGGGGTTCAACAATGATCTTGCGGTAGTAACCGAGGTACAGAGTTGAAAATTTCCTGCATGACAGCAGATTTTGATAAACACGTCGAATTCAATAGTAACAAACCAGTGGCCCGTAGATTTAGTGAAGTTGCTTCAAATATTCAAAACCGAAGGAATTGACATTATGTTAGACACCAACTATCCGCTCAGAACCGCTCTCAGAAGTGCACTCGAGAGAGGTAAAAGCTGGCCCACTGTGAACTATTTTATTCGGCCAGAGTAAATCAGATTTGGACTCAGATCTAATAAACTGGTGAATTTTTTCAAACCCGATTTTGCTTTTAGTAATGAAATTACCAGTGAGGTAGAACGGTTCAAAAATTCAGAAACAGCTTGATATAGCGTCAGACTGCGCTACCATTTTACAGTTAACATGGCACGCCGTGAGTCAGCCATCAGGTGACTCAACCAAACACGATGTTTTCAATACTTTTAGTGACAGACTGCAAATTGTTTGTAATTTCATTATGCGAGTAGGTTTTCCAGGATCAACAATTACACAAACCGGACAGATACCATCATATAGATTGTCATTTTTAAATGCCGTCCACATTTGGTCACCGACACCTTATGAGATCAAAGGACATGAAGCAGTAATCACCCGTATGCCAAGAAGTAAATCTGCATTAAATACTCACACACACATGCACATAGTCAATGAAATGTCTTCTAACCTACGGAAACGAGTAGTTACTCTGTGAACAGAATTCCATGAGGAAGGTTACGCTAGATTCCATGGCATGGTCGTAGTGTCTCAGCTGTGTTTAGCAATCATGACCATATTATTTTGGCCTATATGGAAAACGGAATGGACTCACTTGATTACAGTTGCAGGAACGATATTTTTATACTTGCCTTCAGTCAATTACAAACCCATCTACCGTTGGGGATAAGGGGCTGCTGCCTCGAGAACTTACAATTTTCCGTAGGATTGTGATGGAAAAAGTTTTCTGTAACGTCTGTGAAGTAATTTAACTCATTACGGTGTGCAGCAAATGACGTTCGATTTACAAGAAACTTATATTAAAAGTAGCTGTTAACTATACGTAGTGTTTGTGAAGAACATGCTTCCTCTGAACGACAGATATTTGAACTACAAACAAAGTAAATGACAATTGCCAATTTACCATATGTAGTGTTGAGTGACATTGAAAGTGGATATGTCCTTCTTTGTGACGTTCGTCTCGTAATAATAACCTTCGACACAGCAGATTTTCATCATATTTGCCTTGATCAAGTTTCATAAACTAATTCGATTTCAAAGTCCTTTCGACCCCATGTATATCTAGCAAACACAAAACAGCTTGTTGGCTTGGTTGACTAGTTTTGTTATATTCTCTGTTGAGGATCCTTGATTTTGTTACAAACCAATGAAAATCTTGAAATCTTCCAAAATTTCCGATAGTTATATTTATCTGCGTGTTACGAAGAATGTTTGTTTTGTTTGTACACTTCTTGTGTTTTCTTGTCTTCGGTTAATCATTGGATTTCTTTAGGATCAATGGCAAGATATGACTTAGAAATTTATGTAGACCTGTTTTTAGTATCACATAATTTTTTAGTCTGACTCAGCTAAACATCGTATAGTCAGTAGTAATTAGTCAGTTGATTGCGCGTCACTAGTGGAAAACCTGACCCTGACGATAAAGGTTTAACAAACTATTTTCACCATGTAATACCACGAATTATAACCATCACGACTAAACAGGTTCATAAGTTTGAACATGAGAAAAAGAACACTTACCAATGGTTTTACCGGAGACTAAAATTTATTAAAGATACATAAGTGCAGTGGGGATATTCGTAGATGAGAGGACAGAAGGTTATTTGTGATAAAACCCACTGGCATACAGCATGCCAATAGTGAATGCTTAAATTAAACGAAACAGATGTTAATTAGGAGATGTTCTGGATAGATACAACTTAAACACCGCCCATAATCGATCATAAGCTTCACGTTCGTGTGGGTTTCCCAGGCAGCAATTGTTGAAAAGTGCAGTACGATTGAGTCTGACTCTAGTCACAGATAGTAAGTAGTGCATATCTTTGTTACGACTGGGATTCGAACTTCGACCACGCCTTTATGTGGCAGCTGTGTTGTCTACTCAGCCATTGGGCATGATTTATCATATGTAAACGCTCATCTAAATTCACATGTGATTAATTTTTCGTTTCTCTGATCTCCGGGAGATGGGATGTTGTAACTGTCCTATCAATTCTAATTGATTATCCCGCATTTACGGCTGTTCCACCAACTGAAGTTAAAAAGACCGTTGAGCATGTTGAACGTTATTTAAATCGCTACCGATTAGCAGGGAAATTTGGTTGATGAACACAACTCACAGATGCTTACAGATACTGCTCAACACCATTTGTTACAGAAGAGTTCCAATACGTGCCAACCACCATTCGGTTGCTTCCTCACAACATGGCTCAGTCAGTTAACTTAACCGAATGTAAATGCTGTGATAACAGGTTGTTAGTGTTCAGTCAATGATGGCCTGTCTTCTAAACTTATTATTATTGGGCTACTTCTGTTCTTATAAAACCAGCCAGTAAACAAAGCATTGCTCTTGAAATCACCAGAAACAAAGCTGCTAGCCAAAAGCATTTTTTTGGTTATATAGGTTTCACTACTATCCATTAGATTACTGAGCAAAACACTGATTTGTGAAGGAGACTCGGACGGCATTTGTAAATACAAACGTCTAGTTTTCATAGTTGTCATGATTAAAAAGACGTTGATGTTACCTTGATGGCAATCAAACAGTGACCTATATATTTGTGCTGTCTTGTGGTGTGGAATGATGTTTGTTTAACTCGTTCACAGGTGGCATGTGTATATAGGTCATTAATGTTAGTGACCAAAAATTATGCAAAGTCGGACTCATCATCTTTAGATTACTGATAAGTAGTCGGGGATTTGGTTAATTTCAAGTTGAAAATCATCCACACCTGATCGCAGCTGTCGCATTCCCATAGACTTTTCAGTCGGACCCTTTCGAAAAGAAGCGCTAGACTCGGGTTTTGCTCTCATTAGAGCTCTTCAGTAGTGCATATCCTTGCCACTGCCGGAAGTAAAATTCCGGCCACGCTATTCATGAAGCAACCATGTTGACCACTGCGCTATGCCACTGGTATCACAGTAGGTACGACCAAATTATCATATGCGAACGCTAAAACAATTCAGTTTGTGAGTAATGATCAGGTTGCCCAATTGCCTCGATAGGGGACAAAGTTACTATCTGTTAACTCCAATCGATAACCTCGCGATTAGGACTTCCTTTAGTTCTAAATTTTCAGAGGAACACTCTTGTTCGAAATTTCATTTCATGTTTACACTACATTGCCCCGTATGTTTTGGTATAATCGTTTTGATATCATCGTAACAGTGACCGACTGAAATGTTAATCAGCTCACTTGTCGTGTCAACCCATCAGGTGACACTGTGAAATGACTCATTCTAACACAGTATATACATATTATACACTGTGTGCGACGTCGCCTTTACTGAAGTAAATTATTAGAAACTCAGCAAAAAGCTTTTACTTTATACATGAGCTTTTGAATCTAGTCTTAAGGGTTATCACTGATCTCATCGGAAATGGTAACAGCTACGGAATGTAGCGATTTTGTGAGCGGTTTTTTTGAACATGATTGAAAAGTAATCCTACTATCACATAAGAATTTTGAACCAGTTTGTTCCCTTGATGAACTTGAATAGAACAATGAGAAGACGCAATTCATGTGATGTTCTCCGGAGTAACATTTCGTACATTCTGATCACACATGGACATGTAACTAATTTTAAACGAGTCAAAATTCCACAGAGCGGAAGTCATGGCTTAAGGGATTAAACGAACAGACACCAAAAATGAAAAATCAAAATTGTGGGAATGCTGACTACCAGGGTAGCCGCAGTGTCAACACAAATTGTTTTTGAACAGACAGGGGGGTTGTGACGTTTAATGGCCAAAGCCTCAGCAAACCGGAATATGCGTTTCCGGTTGCTTCGAAAGATCACCGAGAACGCGTCAGAAACTTTGATTATGTGTCCTGTTTGTATTATGTGTCTTGCAACAGAAGATGCGGGGTGCCGTCCATCGGCATCTATACAGGCTCTTGGCGTCTCTAACTGCGTCTCCAGCCATTTGGGTACATGCTCCCTGATACGAACAGCTAGTTGTCGGTTTGTCCTCCCTATGTAGCTCGTACTGCAGCTACACGAGTATTTGTATAAACAGTGAGATGTGGCAGACGTCCACTTGTAGGAAACTATACGTTTGAAAATTGAACCTTACATTATGTGTGCCTAAAAGTAATAATGATTTCAGTTCGGTCACTGGGATAAGAAACGTAGCACTGCCGTTTACACTAAATTCGCAAATGTTATCAACTGTTTCATGAAGTGGAATGTTAGTAAACAGGGATGTCACGTCAAATGAACACATCAGTTTATCTCGGATATTTTAACCATCTATACAATTAACAAGTTCGAAACTGTCCCTCAGACGGTACTTACTAAACTGTTTTCTGACTGGTTCCAGCAAATCAACTAGCCAACGGACAAATTTATGCTGCGGTTCGTTACACACAAACATAATAGGCTGAAGTGGGACATTGCAATGGGCAGTCCGTTAAGTCCACTTCCAGCGGATTTTTTCATGGCCAAAGTAGAATCCACACTATGCGAAAGCCTATCAAAACCAGTGTTGAACAGACGCTACGTAGATGATACTCCAGCCATCTTTGAGAACTCGAGTGAATCAGATATGTTATTCTCGAAGTTGAACCAGGCTCACACAAACTTGAAACTGACGAGGGAGAACGAAGCGAATGGCTGCCTTCCGTACCTGGACATCCTAGTCACTCGAAGACCAGATGGCACGGTAGGGAGATCTGTCTACAGGAAGCCTACCTGGACTGGACAGTACATGCACTTCGAAAGCTTCTGTCCGGTGCAGCATAAAAGAAGTCTAGTCAGGACGCTTTCCCATAGAGCACGGAGGATTTGCACTGAAGACAACCTACAGTTAGAGTTAGGCATACTGACAGACACTCTGCAGGTTAACGGGTACACCCTGCGATTTACTAAAAAGTACAGCAAAGCCGTCGTTCCAACTGTAGAAGTGACGACAGTACCGAAAAGGACAGTGTACTTAGAACTTCCGTTTCTAGGGGACAGCTGGTCAACAATAACGAAGAAGCGTCTAACAGCGGCTGTATCCAGGACTTATAACGCTGCAAAGTTGTATGTAATACAACGAACCAAAACTCTACCAGTCGCCCCAGTTACGAACAAACAGTGTACGTCTGTCACATCTCACTGTTTATATAAATACTCGTGTAGCTGCAGTATGAGCTACATAGGGAGGACAAACCGACAACTAGCTGTTCGTATCAAGGAGCATGTACCCAAATGGCTGGAGACGCAGTTAGAGACGCCAGGAGCCTGTATAGATGCCGATGGACGGCACCCCGCATCTTCTGTTGCAAGACACATAATACAGACAGGACACATAATCAAAGTTTCTGACGCGTTCTCGGTGATCTTTCGAAGCAACCGGAAACGCATATTCCGGTTTGCTGAGGCTTTGGCCATTAAACGTCACAACCCCCCTGTCTGTTCAAAAACAATTTGTGTTGACACTGCGGCTACCCTGGTAGTCAGCATTCCCACAATTTTGATTTTTCATTTTTGGTGTCTGTTCGTTTAATCCCTTAAGCCATGACTTCCGCTCTGTGGAATTTTGACTCGTTTAAAATTAGTTACATGTCCATGTGTGATCAGAATGTACGAAATGTTACTCCGGAGAACATCACATGAATTGCGTCTTCTCATTGTTTTATCACATAAGAGTTGGTAACTCTATTGAATTTGCTTATATTCTTGAAACAACTCTTGAGCCCTAAGTACAATGTGCACCGAACAATTGCTGTCGGCTACTGCTCATTAAGTTAGTCCACTTATGAATGACATCGAATAATCAATTTTGAGAGAGAGTAAGCAAAACTCAGGAGGTGGTTATCTCTGATGTCATTAGAGAGTAGACTGGGTTTCACACACGTCTGTGGACGCTGGGTTCCGGTTAGCAACATGAAAACTGATGTGTGTGTGTGTGAGGAGGATGATTCATGCACGTTTCTGTAATTCGCAGACCATAAATGGCTTTTCCATTTCAGAAATGCCTAAGACATACTGCTGAACTGGTCTGAACCTATTTAATGAAACCAGATGAATGAAAAGAAAGGCCTTCTCAATGTCACCGTGATGTTCAGAGTCCGTCACGCGTTTTCTATTTAACTCTGCTACTATGTCACAACAGAGAGATCGTCAAGCAACCTAAGTGTTCCTAAATAAAACCACGGAACAGTGAATACACAAGTATTGAACGGGCTTGAACACGTCTGTCGGTTTTGATTTTAGCATGATTTTACTGGTTAACAAAATTTTCAATGTGACCGCTGAAGTCCACACTGATGAAGTAGTAAAATTGGTGACTAAACAACACAGTTTCTATCTCACTTCTCAAAGGAAGCTGTAGAAATAATAGTTAATCTTCCGCTGACGTTTTCATTAGGCAGGAATCCGGATATCTGTTTTCCAGGAGGTCCACTAATGATAAATTTAAATTCGTCATTCAAGTTAGTGACACAGTAAATTCTTCCTGAGCTATCAAAAGGCAATAGGCTAGATTGTAACATTGTTTAACAAATAAGAACCTATAGCAAGTTTTATACTAATCAGTTCAAGTTGGTCATCGCTAAAGGCACCTTCTCACGAAGTTGTTTTTGAGCCACGCTGGAAATCTGAAAAAAAGTCTATCTGTTAACATAATGTGGAGTGATATTAAAGAGGTGTAGACCTCGTTAACTGCTTTTGTTAGTCAACGTTTTCAGGTAAAATAATAAACTATCGTTACAATGATCAAGCTAATTGATTTGTCACTGTCCAACTGCTGACGACGATTTCCTAAGGTTTATTTGTGCGACAGTCATATACCGACAGTAATTAACGTTATATGAGTAAAGAAGTGTTTTTTGTTGAAAATTCTGTTCAACTTTCACTTACGCCATTGCAAGTAAATAAGAGTAGAAAAGAGTTGTTTATTGAGTCAAATCTCAAAGAACATCCTGAAGAAGAAGCCAGGAAAACAGAAGATGCATAACATCATATTTATATAGAGTTTTTTTCAAAAAAATTTTAGCTTACGTTGAAATTTCACCGTAAAGTTGGTAGCCAGTGGAATGCTCTACTTTACGAAGTTAGCTGTGAACAAGATTTAAAGTGAATCCATGGAGGGACTTATCTCTTAAAATGTAAGTTGTACTATCAGGTACAAACACTTATGCGGCTTTCTCTCGTTTATAATAAATTGGTCTGATTCTTTATATGTCGAGGACTTCAAAAATTAATGTGTAACGTAGGAAGTTTGGATTGGGAGTTGGATTTTATCGCTGATATTTTTTAGGGATAAGAAGAGTGAGGTCACTTCCAAGTCAGCCAGATCAACCAAATAAATCCATAGTCAAGGTCGAATTGAAATCACTTTCACACTAGTTTCAAGCTAAGTTTATCAGTCGATGCTTACATCAATACAACTGACAAACATTTCCGTCTGCTAATACACTACGAATCTACTTGAATATTGATATGAAATATATAAACCATCTTCACACTGATTGAAATCTTTTATGTTTCTTTTTCTCGCAATTGTCGGATAAACTGTCCAGTTGATGAATCCTACATTGATCGATAATTTAATTAAGATGGTTACTCCTATATCAGTGTAAGAGTAATCTCCGATGCAGTTCATCCAGAGTTAGTCCAGCTAGCCAGACGAGGTGTATTATATTCAGTAGACATCAGGGTACATGAGCCTGTTTGTAATACAGTAGCGTACAAGGTAGGATCTTCCTCATTATGTTGATTCCGTTTGAAGTGGCGTGCACAATCAACACGGAACAGTGCGGGGTGGCCCGTTTTTGACTGCGATTTACGTGAAAAGATAAGTTCGCAGTTTGAGTGTTTATTTTTCTTCACAGAACAGTATTTGGTGATTTGTGTAATCGCTGCGACCCAAAGAAAACTTGGAGGAAATGTTTGTTTATCACATTTCACAAAAAATGCTATTTTGTTTCTCTCTTATTGGTTACTTCCAGTCGACCAATCACACTTTGAATAAAAGTGCCACATGAGAACTTGTTATCGAAAGGTACCACACTTCGAATTTGGCCAGTTTGGCCGAAAGTGGTCTCATATGATCGACACACATGCCAGAGATGAAAAAATGGACGGACTTTTTACTGTGTCTTAGTGGAGTTCTGTTCACCGCACAACTGTTCGTTTTTTCATTGAATTTGCTCATCAAAGACTCATCCAAAAGCCAACATCCAGTTCCGGAGAGCCGATTGGAAACTAGAAATGATGTAAATAAACTTGTGACATGTCAGACCAATTCTGTAACGTCAACAATACATCCGTGTACGTTCTATAACAATACCTTGGATCTAGAAGATGCGGAAAGTGCGAGATTGAACTACTTGAATCCTTATATAGGTGACATTAGATATAAAGGAAAAAGAGGTGAGTCTATTAAAAAAAACTGAACAAGAAGATGACTTACTTATAGTTATTTTCAAGCTGTATATCAAATACAGAGTGGTCAGCATTGTAAACGAACATTCACTCAGAATGATATTGTTGAAGAAGCGCTGCATCATTTTATTTAGTTCCAAGAGCTTACTGTTTAGACCTATCAAGTTGATTGTATAATTACGATGTGAACAATATACAACTGTACAGAAAACAGGATATGAAGCAAAAATTCTGTATCACACATTAGATAAAGCTTGGGTCAATAGTATATGTGGGCACAGAACTAGTTTTCAACTTTTATCAATACGATGTCAATTATAACGAAAACCCTTGAATATGAGTTGCATAATAATATACTGTGAATTGATTGGATTTACTTCATGAATAGTCAACTAAATGTGCTATGTTATCGATGACGCTCTGGTTTACTAGCGAATGCAATGAATTTTAAATTAGATGAAATTAGAATATGCTAATAAATCTATAAGTATTGAGAAATTCACATTACAAAAAACACTTCCTCGAATGTCTACTTAACTCGCTTACTATGAGTATGAAAGCAAACCACTGCCGCCAACTTACGGCTATACAAACAGTCTTTGATAGCATCCAACCATTCCAGTTACACTCTCTAAGAAGCAGAATTTTAGAATGAGTGTAAACAAACCTCAGCGGTAGCACCAAGGTTTTAAAACGACCACATTTTTCGTCGGCAATTTGGGATTTATCAAAACTGGCCTTTGTACTAGCGATATTTCCGTATGGACATCAGTCTCGGGTTACGTAAGTTGATAAAATGTATACAAGCCTGAAATTCTTTATGGTCTGCAGTTTAGGGTAAAATATCTAATCGCACAACAGGGACGATCTTTCCTTAGGGACCAAACTAGAAAAGTCCACCATGAAATGGAAGTAGAAACTGGTATGCTAAACTAATGCATGCACTAACCAGATAACTCTTGGCAATTGTTACAACACCATGTGAAAACTAACTTGCATAAATTACGGTGATGCACTCGGTGATTGTCAGCTCAGATGAGACCACAAAACGCCTGATATGTCCTCCAAGCAAAGAATAAACACTCATTGACGAAAACATACTCAGATCACTTATGGCCTGACAATTATGGTTTCAAAGCGATAGACGAAATGTATCTTATTGGATATCTGTTTGTGATACCTAAATGTAAACGACTGGATAATAGAGGATTAGAATACACTTTAAACAATTATGGGTATGCAATAAAATGACCAAGGTGACAGTGACGCAAACAACTTTATCGCGAAAGAAAAGCTCGTAGACATCCACGAAGATGTATCAGCCAAGGAAGATTTTCTGGATGATTATATAGTTGCACTAACTAGCGCAGTCAATCCAGAATTTAATTCTTGTTTGATGCACCTCGGGACTGTCTTTAAGATATCCGAGCCAAGCTTGCGCCTATCAAAGAATTGTTTAATGTTCTTATAACGTTAGAGTTGAGGAATTTTGGTAAATTCTTCAACTTCGTGAAATAACGAGCTGATGTTTTAGTGGTTGCAAGCAGTGTGGAACTTGACCTGGAAAACAGTGCCGTATGTTACCAAAAAGTAATGCCCAACGAGAACAATAACGGTGATGCCATTACTGCTGTTTATGATGACAACGATAATACTTGGCCCAAAGATGCTTCCTACTCCGAGCCCTCACTGTTTACTGTTATGCAAAGAAGAAAAATGATATATATGTATGTACAGTTATACATGGAACATTATGCACATCTGATTACAGCTGTTGCACTCTCATAGACTTTAAGGTCAACTGTTTTCACAAAAAAAGCTAGGTTCGAGTATCGCTTTTGTTAAAGCTTTTCAGTAGTGTATATTCTTGCCACGGCCAGGACTAGGACTTCAGCTACGCTCTCTTGAAGCACACAATGCGCCATTAACTTCATTTTACACGTGACCGAATCGTCATATCTGAACGCTAAACCACTTTTGCTTGTGAGTAATAATCGGGTTCTCTGATCGTTTCGATGGGAAACAGCAACTGTCCTATTATTTTCAGTAGATAACCTCGCGATTAGGACTTTCGAGACTAGTCAAGATCTTTGATCTCATTAAGGTTGCCAGGCGATATTTTGAATTGCTGATGAGTAGTCGAGGATTTGGTTAATTTCAAGGTGACCACCACTCACAGTTGACCGCAGCTTTTGCATTCAGACAGGCAAACAGTATCCACTACTACTGAGCAATAACGAGAGAGAAACTTGAGTCTAATGTTTCTTCTCGGAAGACAGCAGCTAGGAAGTCTCTCTGCAGGCGGATACTACGATCAAATACGAGCGATGTTCAGCTTGAAATTAACCAAATCCTCGTCCATTAATCAACAATATATATTAGATCATTTCTCCAGTTTTTAGAAAGACAGAATGTAAACTTTGATGGCTGCAGTATCTTATGCACAAAGATACCATAACAAAACAATGTATTACGTCAAACTCGAGTCATCTGTGGATGTAGCGGCTTTTACAAAGAATTTTAAAGTTAAATTACATAGACAAACAAAGTCACTCATCCCTTTAATGTGCATCGTACAATAGAGATTTAAAACGATTTGTTGCATCCAGGTATCAAAACACTTAACAGCTATAAAATATCATTTGCTTGAGAAGTTTACTACATTCACATCAATAGTTAAATGCACATCATAAGTTGATATTAATGAGACAACATTTTAATGCACAGCGGTAACTCGACAGTAAACATCGGGTTACTTTTCGACCTCTTGAAAGGCCATTTAACATTCATCTGAAATTTTAATCCATAAAAATATATACTAGTTGTGTGTTTTCCAGTTTTACAAATACAACATTCACATGATTACTGATATACTTTCTTCGTGATAAACAACTACAACGTTCATCTTCTTGAACGTTAACTCTTAGATAAAACTAAGATCGGCGGTTCCAGGAGATTGCGCACGTTAAGAGCAGGATCTATTATTCCGGTCCATACTCTAGCTGTACGTGTTCGATTCTAATGTAGTTTGCCGTAAAAACAATACGCAGTGTCAAGTAAAGTATTGATTAATTATTTGTCATTATATTCCTCGCATTTTTTCAAGTATACTTTGCTCCAAGGTCGGGTCCCTTGAGAATGCATCCAAAAGTCAATTTAGATCGGTTAATACAGATAACAGATCAATTTTCCTTCTTGATGGAAATAAACTCACCTTCTTCTTGAGATGAAGTGCCTTCTTTACTTGGATGTCTTTATATGCTGTAACTCCTCCTTCTTTGATGTTCGTACCGCTTTAGTGTTTACCAATCTCCAAGGGGTCTCGACATCCAAATGGTAAAAAAATCAACAAGTAGACAGACTCACAGGATATTTACACAGTTACGAGATGTGTGCACGGACTGTAAGATCAGAAGAAACATGTCATTTCTAGAATATTTCATAAAAATCAATCTACTGTATATTTCGTTTTTCAGTCATAATGCGGAAACCATACTTACGTGAGCATAATTTATGTGTAGAAGCATCTACGGTAAACCAAGATAAAACAAGCCGACGGAGGACACTTAAGAAATAAACCTGAAAATATGCTCTGTATGATTCGAGAAGAACGGTTCCATTTTTGTGCATGTACAAGTTAACGATTCACCCGATTATATCAGTTTGAAAAAATAGAAAGAGTGCTTTTTGTGATTAAATTTCCAAAGGAAAATAATGTTCGTATCTGACGGTTGCAATGTGATATGTGATTTCGAAACAGGTTGTCTAGTTGAGTACTGCTGTTGTGTTCAGTTCAATTAATCGTGCAACCGGTTACTAACAGTAAACTCTCTCATTTATTTGGGGTGTCACATCGTGAAATCGATTTAACCAAGTGGTGATAAAGTTCGTTCATCCAGACCATCAGAATGAATGTGTACTCAACGCCAAAGCTAGAATACCTGTTCTTTCTGCAACAGTAATAGAAGAAACCATTGTTCTATTTTCCGCAATACAGACAAGCAGGACGACTGGCCTACCTCCTTGACCCCAGCATATTTATCTCCATTCAGCATACTATCTTGTTTTGAGCTTACACAAAATAAAAATCCGGTTTCATCACAGTTGAAAGTATCTTCAAGTAAACTTTCTCTGCGCAATTGCAGCATTGTACATAGCCGCTTGTCCGAACAAAATATTGAAGGATAACATTGCTCCTCAAGAGGTTGGTAGCTTTGGACAGCAGGTGGATGCTTTCATATTGCAAACAGTTTCACACAGCTGAGGTAATTTTTTTTAGATGCGGGTATATTTTAGCCGCATGTTTTGATATACTTTTATTGCATCTTATCTGTCAGATCATTGTGGAAGATGGTCATAAAGAAGAGTCTCATTTTCTGTTCGAACAACGACATTCTATAGACTTACTGGTATTACTCCTCTTTTTAAGGCACTCCACTTTTGCGCTTTACTTGCCCTGAAAAGGCCTATTATACCATACTAAAATCCACCTTTGTGTCCGAACAAACGACATTTTTATAAATTCTATAACGTTGTGTAAGTTCAACAAGTTTGATTTGATACGACTTTTTCATAGACAAGGTTAAATACTGTTTTTCTCCGGAACAAACTTTCCTAAATGTGCAATATGTAACATGTTATTGGATGACATTTTTGTGGTCACAGCTCCACGGGAGAATGATTGATAATAGGATTCATGGGAATTTTACAAATTAGGGGAGAAAGAAAATGATTATACACGGTCGGATCTGTGTTAGAAGTTTTGAATGGCTAATCGGGATCAGACCGTTCGTTGTCCAGTTTATGTAAGGCAGGTTGAGGACAATGCATCAATCTTTGTAGACGATCATCTCAGACCTATGCAAGACATGAGATTAAGGAATGAGTAAATGACGGAAAAGTAGTTTAGACCAGACTGTACTAATTGAAAGTAGATGTGTTGAATGATTTAATAAATGCAGATTGGTATGTGTTAACTGTTGAAGTAACTGTTACAAGTTTGTTCACATATATAGTTCCAGACGACAGGAACTGAGATTATGGTCTTCATGTTAAGCAAATTTGACAACAGTGTGAACAAACCCGAAACACACTAGAGAATCTAACGAAAAATGCTGCGTTGGTGTTAGAGTAGAAGAGTTACATATTGAAATTACGTTTGCTTTGGGATTTTTTAATGAATCTGCACAAATTTATCAAGGGGAGTATTGTTGCAGGGAAGACATCACTTTGCTATTCGCTTAGTATTAATCAACGGTTTGTGGTACAACTAGAATGTCTACTAGTCAGTAGTCCAGGAAATATCCCCGAATTAAGTGAAGTAGGAGATTTCGACTTACTGGGTAGTTCTAGGTTCGGGATTATTGATTGGTTTAAACAGGTATTTACTCCGTCTTTCTTCAAAATGAAAGAACAATCTGAATTCTACATATATTTAAGTGCGATTGAGCATTTATTTATGGTAACTCATTTATGCCTAAGGCTTAGTAAATGTCCAGTGACTGATACTATTACCCTAAAAATTGTAGATCGGGGTTCAAATTCTTGTAGTTGAAAAAGTATTAACTACTGATGCGCTCCAACAAGACCGAACCTCAAATCTGTTGCTTGCTTTCAAGTGAGCTGGCTACAAAACAGTGTGGACGCTTATGGAGTTGCTTAAATGATATATAACACTATAAATGCATGGCGGCATTGACTGCCTAGGCAAAGCTTGGTCAAAGAAGTGTTCAAACACATTCGCTCTTTTCCAGTAGGTTACCTCTTGTAGAATCGCGCTGACAAGACGAGTTTTCTCACATACAGTGCTTGTGCACAAAGCAATATGTACTTGTAACTCATTTGATGTTAATGTCTTCAGCAACGTAGTATCCTGCCACGCTGTCACAGCTTGTTTGGTAAGAACACATACAACTCGAATTTCTTGGATTGAATGAGCTCCACTGGATGCGACTATGTGTTTACTGTTTATTGGTATTCAGAGAGATCATGCACTTGCGTGTGCTGGTAGGTTACCGACCAATAATGCACATATTGTTTCGGTAGCATTTAATGAATTCTATTGAGGATATGACTGGAGTAGTTAGTAGTTGTCCCAACCATATTGATAAAATTTTCCCAACGCACTTTAAAATCGCTCTGTTCAAGAATTTGCCTAGAATCAACAGCTGGAATTCACGACTTTATTCCTGTGTAAATGAAAAATGGGTATGAGGAAGAGTTAATCGTTAATAAATCTATAAACAAAAAACCCTTTCAGAAACAGTAATTGGTTTTTATAAATGATTTTCCTGTACTACGAAGTTTTCTACCGGTTTAGTCAATACATCGCTCACCCCTAGTTTGTGACCTGAAAAATACTTTCCGTCACCAGACCTAGAGTTACGTCACATGACGATGATTTACAGGTGAGTCAATGACGTCACTCACAAAATCTCGACAACGTGTCATGCGCTTTTTCGCGAGTGGCACTAGTGGTAACTCAAGATAGCATTGAAAGTTTCAACCTGGAGATTGGTAACAAAGAAACCATTGATGAGTAGAGGTCAAGAAAACTGAGGGATCATGCATTGAACTCACAATCCGTACCCAAAGATGACCTTGCGCTTCAGCTGTTCTTGTCTTACAATGATAACCCTCCAAAAACCGCATTTTATACAGTTCTGGATAAAATATTTTGTATCCAAAAGTTGTTGACATATTAATAGGATTGTCAACAAAAACATCGTATATTTCAAAAAATACCATAATCTACAACATGACCTAAGTCCAGAAGATAAAGAACCCCATTTTTAGAGATTACTAACTCCGTCCTCAGAAAAATTGTTTTATACTAAACTGAAAAGTTGAAAGTTTGCAGTTCAGAGAAATCCGTAAAACTGCGCAACTCGAGCACAGTTAAAGACGAATCATATGAGAATAGTGAATTTCTGGTGCCCAGAAATTATGAGTCTTCTGCTCCAAGCGTAAAAGTTCGTGTTGGTATTTGGCGTTGTATAAAACTTGCTGGGTATAGTACGCCCCATTACAAAGTATATAATACATAGGACTCTTCGCGATTACGAAGAAATCCAGCGTTATCTCTTTTAAACAGCCATTGATTGTCGGCTGACAGACAGTAACAATAAAGCCCGCTTTTTACTCAATCGTTTATCACTCTGCTCGCTAAATATCTGTATGAGTAGTGAATGTCAATTTCGCTTCATTCGTCAACCGCATTGATTAAAAGTTTCCGCCGTAGGCTGTCACCTCGTTTCCAGGATAAGTTTACCATGATTGTCGTCAATAATGTATCAGGCTAATACGTCTTCAGCAACGAGCATTCATTTGAACTAACTGCACAGCTTATAGCATTTAGCTGATGTTAGTTTCAAATATGTGATTTCTCACTCGTTTCAACAATGACCAAGCATTTGGCTACCTTCAGATTCAGATAGATACTAGTCTTGAACAATCGAAACCAGTCAGAATCATCCAATATGAGTTGACAGTTAATTGTCAGAGGAAGAGATTTCAGAAGTGAACGTCCAAAAGATATGTTACTGTACCAGATGCTAACTGATTCCTGGCTAATCCCATGTGCATACGAAATAATGTTATCTATGGACAGACAGTTTTCAAGCCTAGGATGTTCAGGTCCTAACCTGCTCATCTAACCACAATAACTCAACACGATAGCCTTATGAAAGTGTGGTCGATGTTCATATATCGGTTGTGACAAAGACGTGCACTTCTGACGAATTCCAGCAAGGACGAAATTCGAATCCAGTGCATCTTTTGGAAGGAAGCTTGTTGGTTAGCCTATGCACACGCGACGGTTGCAGTCAAATTTGGGTAAAAACTAGTAAAAATAACGTATTCTTCAAAATGAAGATTTTTTCATCGCTTGATGACGTAAGTTATGGTTGGCTGATTATCTTCTGTTTGTGTTTTCTCTTTTGTAGTTTTGTTGACAGGTCCTTTCTTTTGAAAATCCTTACTGACCCCATTATTGCCTCCACAATGTGTATAATACATAATCTACAATTTGGCAAGAGCAGCTGAAATCAACCTATGTTGGGCTAAGGATAATTGCCTACCTGATTGATCAAACGACGATTAGAGTCGTCTGGTGAAATGATCCAACACACTTGAACATATTGTAGCAAAAAGGTGTCCAGTAAAGCACAATCTTTACTGCCCAACTCGCTAGTTACCATACCACACGAGCGCTCGCGATTTTGAATCACAATTCCAGTCCACAACACTCCCCGGTTTCTGCTCGCACGTCGTGTGCACTTCTACCCGGTTTAGGTGTTTGATTGGCGCCTTCTACCCGGGGGTTTTCTGCCTGCTATTCCTCGTCCGTTTATCCGATTTCGTTGAGCGATGGCTTGTCCGGTCGCTCGTGTTGTCCTCCGTCTATCTACTGTAGGCCTTGGACGTACTCTACAACCGTGTCGAGATATTCCTGAGAGTGTTGGAATAATCACGCCTTCAATTTGGTCATCCATCCTATTTCGGCTGCCACATCTCGCCCGTTGGTCCGATCCGGTCGAGCGTTGACTCATCCGGTCGCTCACACCGTTCTCCATCCGCTCGCTGTGGATTTTTGAACGCACCTTCTCCTGTGTTGGGGTATTCCACCGAGAGTTGGAATGCTCGCACTTCCTGCCTGACAGTCCCCCACAATATGTGGGCACGTTGGTATGACACACGCGACAGACACACGCTAACAACGCAATGCAACATATACGCTCACTCTCGGTGCTTCTTGAAACACTTCACAGCTAACAACATCCATAGCGACCGTGGGTTTCTCAGACCGCTCGGGGGTTTCAAAAGTGACCTTTAATAACCACCGTATATAGTAATATGCACGTATGAACAACTGTGGTTTGTTAGTATCCTACAGCATTTGTGGCAACTTGAAATGACCAATAATCGTGCAAAACAACGCAGTGTTTACAGCTGATAAAGCTGGTTTTAACAAACAGTGTGGCAAACATGTTTTTGATACAATCTCAGGCTGTTACAGTTAGAAAACAAAATAAAATTAGAAACGGTTACTTACAAAGCTTGGTATTGGTCAGAATGTATCCTATTTGAATGTTGTGTTTATGGACGCCGACTGGGTGTTAACTGCCTATCGTATCGATCGGCTGTCAGCTAATTTCTAAACTAACACATTTATTGTGACTTCAGGGACACAGAATAACGTTTGGAATATTTATTGTAGCACATCCTCAGAAAGACAATCCACGGTTTCTTTCGTCCTTCCTTTGACTCATCGTGTGGAGATGATGTGAAAGGGGTTCGAACAGGTGACAGTTCACATTATCTGATTGTCCGCTGCCTATAAAGGCATCATCTGAGAATTGCTCTTTCTTGTTAGCCACGTGTAAGTAATGTTTCGTTTATGTTCGAGATCATTAGTCGAAGGGTAAGTAAGGCCTGGTACCAGTTAGACAGAACATTGCTCATGATCTAGAGGTTCGGGATTCAAATCTTCAATACCCACGGGACACTTTCCTAGCTAACATTGATCGTTTAGTTACCTTCACGAAAAACGGTTTCACAAACCATAACAGACAGTACGTGAGCGAAACGGAAGTTTCAACTTATTTTTGACATTTGTGTCCAGCAGACAGCCTTCAGTTGTTATCTTAACCCCTCAGGGTTTTTGCCTGTTAAATTATCACATCACTTTACAGACATTATTGACAGACAGAGATTAAAGAAACTCACTCATCATAAAAAGTGGACAGGATGCGTATTTGATGAAATGTTACATATACCTCTGTGTCCCTAGATATTTACAAGGTCACCAAGTCAAATTGACGCATAAACCTTCGTGTTTTTATCCCACATATTAGCATTTTCCTTCAGTCATTTGCATGGGGACCGAGATATGTGGAAATTTTGTAAAATCAGAAAATTATCAAATCTCCGCAGTATGGCAAAGAGGGAAGAAAATCTGTTGACCAACAGTGACAGGTCAACAGAGCTGAATTCAACTTGCGATTCTAACTTAAATAATAACAACTGAAGATGACGGACTGTCAGTGAGTTAAGACAAATCATGTATACGTGTTATCAAAAGTTTTCCAAGAGCCCTAGGACTACAGTATACTTGTACCTCCATGTGTCGAGGAAGCAGAGACTTAGTTATGCAAAAACGTATTCATTGTAGTCGTAGTGCACTATGTACTAAAGCTGAAACCAATTTTAACTTCAAAAGAAATGTGCCTTCATGCTAGTGTTGTAGAACACCCACCTTCGTTTGTGAGTAGTACAGTATGTTCGGGAACAAAAGTGCAGGTCTCAACGCTACGAAGACGAGGAACCAAAGATGACTATTGAAACAGCGTGTGCGCACTATGGAAGACGTCTCATCAAGGTGAAAGACGATGCACTGCTGCCCAATATGTGCGGACACAGGTCAGTCACGCAAATTAGTGTACACGTTCGTTACCCTCTTTTGTAAGGGATTTCGTACAGTGAACAACCCCCAGACCAAGCTTTTCTTTGCAACCATAATACTAGAAACCTCTGAGGATTTTCTCACCCGGAAAGCATACGCATCGTTAAACGCAGGTTAAGATAATTTTCGTTGTCCCAAGCTTGGTATCAACAGTGTCGGCTACCCTTCGTTTATTATTGAACAGTACGGGGTTGCAGCATTGAGTTGCAGATTAACAGTCATTCACATTTAATCGTATAGACAACTTTATTTAAAATTTTCAACGGCTTACTTTAGAAAGAAGCATCAGACTGAAGGTCTCACAGCTAGAATGAACCCAGATAAAATGCGCGAAATTTTCCTCGTAGAAAATAGGAGTTCACTTTCCGATTCATCAAGGAATTCCAGCAATCACTACCACTACCACAACATGGTAACAGAATAATTTCCGGGGGGTTCGCGATTGTTAGTTATACATCAGTTACATTAAGTTTCAGCTATAACACTCGGACAGAAAATTCAGCCATATTATTTTGGAGAAAAACAGTAGTTTCGAGCTCTATTCCTGCTAAAGGTTATCAGTTGTGTAATCCTTAATAAGATCGGGATTTGAACAGTTGTTCCTATTCTCGAAAGTCATTTATGTTGATCATTGTGTCACCCTAGGTTGGACGGTAACACGACTTCTACACACTTAACCGCATGTTCTTATGAACAAAGCTAATATCACACAATGATTTGGAGGAAGGAAAAAATAACTCTACTCTTCACTCCGATTAATATCGTAGAGTGAATGCTATGCTTTCAAAGTGTTTGTGAGATTTTGCTTATGAGGTTAACAACTGATGTTGACTAGACAGTTAGTGTATCTTCATCTGAAATAATAGAATGTCATATTTTTTTGTCAGACAACAATTTTCGGTAAGGAAAGATCACTGCTCACTCTTCACGGTGCTACTCTAAATTTATTGGTGAAAATAAGAAAACATAAATTATGTTGTCAGATGAAAAATTAAAACGTCTACTAAACAGCTGAATAATTGAACAACATAAGTGCATAGACTATCTTAAACAAAACTGAACTCTGCGGTGTAATAGACTTTACAACGGGGACAACTTCCTTCATATAATACACACAGTGGTCATCCTTAAACGGCTTGTGCACAATTTTCAGTCAATATTATTTAACAAAGTTCCTTGCAGTTTTCAAACGTACACGTTTTTCTCTTTAAAGATTGACAAGTTTATGTCCGGTTACTTAGCGATGTCATTGAAGTGGGTAGACGTAATGAGGTAAAGCTGTCACTGAACACATTCCAAGTGAAACAAGTTTGTCGATTTGTTTTTTAAATGCTGAAACTTCAGTGAGTTCAAAATCAAAATTGAATGATTCGGCAACAATAATTATAACATAAGAACACTTTAGTAAAGATTTTGGTTTCTGCGATGTAAAGCTTGACAAAATAAATAAAGTTCTGGAAACTGCAGCAGCAGGCTAAACAGAAACCGAATTGAATAGTTTGATACATGACTGGATGAATCCAAATACAGAGATGGAAAGAGATAGAAAGAAGTCTGCTTGCAAGTTTTTTGTAAGCGTTACGGTATTGTGATAAAATGGGAGTAGAAGTCTGGCTACGCAATCATGAGGCAACCGTATTGACCACTGTGTCAGTGACCTCACATTAGGCATGACCGAATTAGCATACGTGAACGCTCAACCACTTTCGCCTGTAAGTAATGAACAGGTTGCCCGATCGCCTCGCGGGGGGACAGTTACTGTCTGTTAACTTCAATCGATTGTCCCGCGATTAAGACTTTCTAGACAGGTCGAAATATGTGATGTCATTAAACCTGCTAGGCGATATTTTGCATTGCTGATGAGTAGTCGGGGATTTAGTTGATCTCAAGCAGGACATCACTCATATTTGGTCGCATCCTTCGCAGTTGGATGGAGTTTCAAGCCAGCTACTTTTGAAAAGAACTTTTCGGTGAGCACGACTGTGCATAAATGACACTTAAGGTTTATGTTCATACTACAGAGCAGCTTTTACGTCTACGTTCTGATACATAATCGTTAAAAACTGCTAGTAGACATAGAAATTCAACGTAGATAGACAGAAATCGAAACAAAACGTCACAGAATGCAGCCAGTAATGAGATACTTTATTGAAGCCGAATTTATATTTCACTCCTAACGTAGATTATTTTTTAAGATTAATCATTTAGCTTTGATAAGCTGTGAAACCTCTTCGAAAGAATCAACTCTCGCATCGACCGCCCGTAGGTGGAGCCAAATTGAAGGTTGTTTTATTTCCCGTCTTAGAGAACCCATTTGGCAAACAGTTTCAAGATTCACAACTAATAGACGAAATCAACATTGTTCGTTAATTGATTTGGTCGTCTAAGTGACCTGAACTCTTACATACCAGATCGCGACCAGATTATCGATCGGATGAGTAAAATTTCTGCTCTCGGAAAAATACACACAATTGAACGAATGTTAACGAAACATTTTTGCAATCAGACCACTAACGACAATATTGAAAGAATGATCAGAAGTACCAATGACCAAATTGAGATATGATAAACCTCCAAATCAGGGGGTTGTATTGCATAATAACCTGCTAATCTTCAGGTTGAGCGTTGGGTCACGGATCCTTTTAATGCAACTGTTTCAAAATTGGGGGCTGGTACCAGATTTGAACAAGAATTCATCAATCTGTATGAAAAAAACATTTCCAATGGAAATTTCTGCAACTTTCAGCATTGCGCGCTTCAGTTAAACTACAAGGCAACATTACGTTTTGGTAATTGAGTAGGAATTTTGTTTCCCGATTTTACACTGCTCATAATAACGACGCTTGTTTTCTCAGCCCCATGGAGGCATGAACAAAATTAATCAATGAGTTATCCCTCAGCGCAGCTGATCTCTTTACGTGAAACCACGATCTGACAGGTATTCGCGAAAATGGAATATTTATCAACTTTTAAAACTCTTTACTAAACAAACAAGGTGTAACAAATATATTTTCAAGATACACTCTATAGATATAATTATGTTTAAGGATATAAAATTTTGTTCATATTTTACTCTTTTCCCGTATCTTTCGTACAACTCATATGCAGATGTGTTAGGTTGTCAGACCGAAGTTTTTCGAACTTGTGTACCATGAGTGAAAAATATTGAAAACCACTGAGTTAACTGATGAGGCACATGATCTGGGTGTTCAAACCAGTTGTCTCTGATTATGCCACGTTTGTCGGTAACATTCTAAAAGCAGTATTCTATATGACTGTTCTGTTGTTGACATTTTTTGAAGACATTTTTAAGTCGTTCACGTGACCGACTGTGTTGAATTTTGCTCATCAAAACTTGCCGCGCGAAGAAATGTGGTCATGATATTCCATTTGGAGAGCGTAGAATGCTTCAAGCGGTCGACTGAAGCTCAATTCTACCAAAATGTTCTAACTAAAACCCGAGTCCCAAACTCTTTTTGGAAGAAGCTGCCTACATAATTTTATCAAGAATTTAATTCTGTGATCAATCTTAAGCGATCTTTAAATACTCATCAGTAGCCGAAAACTTCACAGACGATTACAACGTGATAAGGAAGTTAAACTTGAACTTTGACAGCATGTGAAAAGGTCGTAATATTACCAGATGGGGCGGTACCGGTACTAATCAACAGAACAATTCACAAAGAGTTTGGAGGAGTTAACCGATAGTCTTTTATTTGCTCGGATGATAGTATCACGAAATTGTAAGTTAGAATAAACTTGGACAATTCACCGTGTAGCTTAAGGGCCGTGATAGAATTTGTCAGTCAGTTGATTTCAATTTGTTGCAAGTCGATCTTATCAAAAGACTGATCAACATGACTTTACTCGTTATTTGTCATAAAACGCTTGCTAAGAGGATAACAATACGTGTGAATCAACAGTTTGAATGATACGGTATATGGCACAGATTTCCTGTTATTAAACTGGCTGCGATCGTACTTTCTGATAGCATAGTGTGTTCAGTGAATAGAGCAAAGTGGCACATTTCAGGTTGATTCAGATGACAGTGTGAACAGTCCATTATAATACAAACACATATCGGTTGGCAAAAGCCCCCTCCCTCTAAGTGACAAATCAGAATACCCTGATTATTCCATGCCTGGTACAAATTTTGCTAACCCACAATCCATGACTGAGAAGGCGGCTAGCAGAATCAAGCATTGAATCTGTTTGACGTTTTTGGTTATTAGGCGAAATTTTTCTAACTAAAGTCATGGTGCTGCGTTCTACCGTGATACAGTCTCGCTAATACGTATGAGTGGAGATATTCTGTATGAAAGTGTTAGATAACTCGGTAAAAGTTAAAACGAATGAACTTTTCAACCGAACAGATGAAAATATCATTTTGTCCTGTGAACTTCTGAAATAATTGTTGGCGGTTTTACACTCAAATCTACAGTTTAGACAAAACCTTTTGAATAAAGGTACTTGAACAGGGCTACACACTTCCTAGAGCTTATTTCTAATCTTCTATGGACTGGACACTCAACTCTGACCATCCGAATTGTCTGGCGGGTAGGTAGACTACTACTTCGTTGGGTTCGCATTACGTATAGTTGATCAATTATGAATTGCAATCCACAGTAATCTGTGTGAAATGACTGACTGTTGTACTGTTAACACCCATTGAAAATTCGCAACCGATTACTTGTAATCAGTTTCGAATCATTTATCACTCCATTTGACCATTATTAATAAATTATTAAGGACTGATGACGGACCGTCTAGGGACTTGCATGCTTACGTTATTTTTTGTTCAATCACACAATCCGGTTTTTGATTTCATTAACTAGACGTCTAGGTTGTATATTTTTTCAGGCTTAGTCACCTTGAATTAATTTGCATACACCTGTGGTTGCAAGCCATAAACACACTAACCTGGTTGATTATTTTACCAGCACTCATTTTCATGTGAGATCTGGTTAAAAAAATATACATTGGCTGTGCGGGCGAGTTGTTTGCTTGACATAACGACAGACAACCCGTTAGTTAATAAACAGATTAGATCATCTGTAAAGTAACCCACTGAGGGGCTGTAACCACCGTCTGTGGTGTTATTTCTAATTTCGGTTATGATGATTTACTATCACGTATGTATTCTAGCTTTAAGCAACGCTCATTAACCTCAACAAGAGACCTTGTAGTGGAAATGAACAACAACCCATCATGTGGCTCAAGGTTAGTCATATTTGTGACTGCATTCGATTACCTGATTAGCTCCTCTTATCAGTGGCCGGCTTCAGGAACACATGACATTCAGTGAAACGTTTAAACTAGCAACTAACGATGTGCGTCTTGAAGCTGGATCATTAAAATTGGGTGTTTTAACAAGGTAGGCAGATGAGTACCACACTGTCATGAAGCTAAATTTATGGAGAGTGGGAAGCGAAGCTAGTTGTGATGATTCACTCCGGGAAATAATGACATGTGTATATGCCAATTAGAGAGACCCTTTTTTCAGTCTCACTCAATGCTGACAGTGATTGTCTGAGGTCGAGTTCAATAGCACCGAAGAGAGTGCATGTGGCACCTGTTTATGTTGTGCCTAAGTGTTGAGTGGCAGTAACTTGGCCTATCTTGCTTTTCAGAACTGAATCAATCTGGAGACAGATGGGTCATTAGGGCGCTGGTAGTCTATATTAGTAGTCAGGGGAACATCCAGCTGGTGGCGCCAAATGCCTGTGAAACTTGGTGAATATTGTAAAGAGTATATGCAGTTGTCAATCAAGGAAGAGAAAACCAACGTCTGAGTAAAGAACATAATGAACATTTTTACCAGCAAAACATTGACGCAATTAAACATAATTTAGTTCTTAGGATGACCAGTCTGGTAATTTGACGAGGAGGACAATGCTTAACCGGCAGTAAAATCAAGTATTAACTATAGCAGGTAAATATAGCTTCGAAAACATCTGAAGGTCATAACTCACACAGTTAAACATTCATCCGATCAGTTCACAACTCAACAACTTAATAAAAATGGGACATCCACATTGTTTGCTTTAGATAACTAAATAAATAATTTCAAATCCCGTCTAATTAATGGGAAAAGGTTAGAGATTTCCGTGCGCCAAAATTATTCGATAGAAATTACTGCACTAATTACGTCACATGCCATCCACATTAAAAAAACGTTCTGAAGACGATTATCAACAAATTATAGCAAGGTCCACTTCTATTGTTTTGAACACTATCCGTCAAGTAACAATCCTGTTTATTACGAGTTTTCAAAAATTTTCTAACGCGGATTAAACATTTGGTACTGATTTTTTCTTCTTCCAAAATTTACCCAACTCATACACAGAGAGTTTCAACGGAACAAAGGCTAAATCAGCTCTAACACAAAAGTGAGGTAACGTCGAATCAAACTGTCAGACGAACACTAGTCTAGCTGGATAGTATACCATAAAATCCATAGTAAGCTGTTACCTAGAAGGTTACTTATCAATCTATCAAGTTTGAATTGTAGAGCAACATTTGTAAGTCTAAGAGTTTAACAGTTTGAATGGTAGGTGAGTTAAGAACCTGGAACTTTGATCAAGAATTATGGCTCGAAATAGTCTATCGAGTATTGGACTCGTTCTAAACATCTGGAGTCAGATGCCACAGTCAAAAAGTCACACAGCAGAGTGTTCCTTGTAATAGCAACAATTTTTGTCGTAAATAATACATATGTACAGTGACTTTAATAACAGTGAAAATTTAAATTTCATTGTCCCTTTCATAGAACTCGGCTACCAAAGTTCCTTTCAAGATAACCGAACCCCCAGAACATCGCTTAAAATTCAAGCCAGGTTGTACTGCTATGGCCATGACAGGTATGAAGGTCAAGATGTGTGAAATATGATACTTCACACAAACACACATTGCCGTAGTTTAAAACTCTGCAAAGGCGAACGACATGTGTTAATGATAGATTCTGCCAAGAGCAAAAATCGAGTCAAGTGATTCTTTCTGTCAACTGTTTGTATGACGACAGACGTAGAATATAAAATCGAGGGACAATGGATAGCTAGGGTCCAGCAGGCGTGTCATAAGTTTTGAGTGCTGCATTTTCACTAAGTTTTGCTAGCCCCATCTAAGTAGTATCAACTTTCGGAAACCCGTCTTGTTTATAGTCCAAGCCATAAAGAAACAGTGTTTGTCATGCGTCCTGTCCCGATCAGTAACTAGTAAATTCTCAGCGGTCATTTACGGTTCTATACTTATAGTAGCCAAATGTATGAACCGACTGAAGACTGTCCTTTTCAATAAGATTGTTTTTCAACAACATTAACTAATGTCAGCTATTACGTTATTGGCGGATAAAGCGTTTGGATGCTACTGGCCTCATAATCCATGCTGTTCAACTCACGGGTGAGCAACACCTTGTATGAAGTATTTACGCTTATCACTGACGACATATAAGGTATATATGCATTATTGCAAAAACAGATAGCAACTAAACTGACTAACTAACAGCCAGGATAGGACAAAGTTTTGTTACATCGAATTGTCGGAGGAGACACAGTAGTTGTATAAGGGAGCCTCGAAAACTTCATACTCATTGCAAAATGCTCTCATTCTTAGCACAGTTCATTAAACCAGAGATGATACGCTAAAACTGCCGCATAGAATGATCAGATTTGACTAGCAGACAACACTCATTCAACTTCTTAGTACGGACAATCTGGGGCACCTTCAGTGAACCTTTTGCAACAGTGTCGTCAGCAGGGCAGTTCATATCCAGAATTGTTGTACAGTTTTAGGACACCAAACCGACACTCTTGTTGGCTATAAAACAGCTTCATATAAATGAAACTGCTTTTACCCATGCACAATGAGTCAGCCGTTCGTTTGTTTTATGCCGAGGTGTGCCTGTTAGGTGCCTGCTATGACACGTAGAGGTTTCTGTTCACATCTGGGAGCAACCCGTTCCTAATTTTACATTCTTGCAGTCACTTATTTTTACAGTAAATCCTTTGTTAGACACTAAATTTTGTTGTGTCTTGGTAACAGCGCAACTCTGAATCACTTGGGGGTATAACTGAAATGTTATTTTTGTAATGAGATTAGACTGCAGCGGTTTGCCGACTGGAGTAATTTCAGCTAACGAGAATTCACGCACCAGTTACTGCAAGCGAAACTACGGTCGGTAGGCGCTAACCAATCAAAGATGACGATGAGCTGTTACGCCGAAGTTGACTGCAAGAGGCGGAGATTAAAAGAAGTCATTTAGAAGCTTGTTGAATTTAGACAAAGGAATTACTTAAGTTATGTTCGTGGAAGATAACAACGAACAGATCAGTCAAAAGAAACAGATTTCTCGCCCAATAACAAACGTTGATGTAAACACGGTTGCTTCTGATGAGTATTTGGGGATTTTGGTTTTTATGTAGGTTAAGCATCACCCGACGACGAACGTGTTCCAGTACATAGCTAGAACATTGCGAAGGAGATTCCTGGCTAAAGCTATCAAATCACATTTCATCGACTTCGCATTACGTCTTCATTATTAAAGCTGAGCAAGGGATAGGATTTTTGGATTCCATGTTTTAGTCAATACATAGCTCTTGAGTATGCTGGAGAGAAAATTATATAAACTGAATGGACAGGAAAGTCTAACTTTCATATATGGCTGATCAACAGAAGATCAATCTAGAACTTTTGGCTACTGAAGGCTGCCGGCAGATACATACTCGATTTGTTGAGTTAAGTCTGCGAACAGGGCGACGATTCTACAGGTCAGAAACAATACAATATGTCTGTACATGACTGAAAGAATAATTTTGTATCTGTTGCCTTGGATGGTTTGTCTGGCTCAGTTCGTGGCACTATCACCGAGGTTGCCCATTTTGTAACATTACCATTGATCGTTAGCTTGAATAACTGAGAGCATTAACCAAAGTCTTACGTAGTATCCAAATAAACATATTCATCGGTACCACTCTATTTTGAATGACAAGCTCTTTCATGTGTACACAAACTTGCAGTGCCATACACTAATGAAGACTTGTTGGAACACAGGGACATTCATACACAATTGAGGCTTTTACTCACCAAACACAACTGAGTTGAATGTGCATTAGGTTCACGGGTCGTGCTCTCTAGATATTGGCTGTCGATCTTTGCACTTTAATTTCTAGACAAACCAGCAAACGTTCTTTCTTTTTGCCTTGTTCACTGGAATTGTTGCATTCTAAAAACATTCTGATGTAGGCGTGACTTGGACTTGTGTGACTGTTTTCAGTGAATGAGAATATTTATGAATTTGGTGTTCGGGACTAGTGGTTTCGATTTTTACTCGCTCCATGAGCATTTCACCCAGATTGTCAACCAAGTGTTAACACCAATCAACGTGTGATCACTACGGTTTGGAGATCGTCGGGAACGGGTAGGTGAAGCTTGATGTTCGTCTGTTCCAATATATTTTGCTAAGTTGATCCCTGGACCCGAAATCGAACCGGTTAATTATTACTGAGTTTTAATGATTGAGATGGTGAATCTGTAACGATTAGCTCAATTATGCGGTGGTATTCGATTACGTTCACTTTTCCGATTCAACAAATTTTAGCATCCCAATGGCTTACAGCTTTCGTCCTAGAGTATATGTTATAAAGCTGCTGTGGCGTTTAACTTCATAGGACGGTCGATTTACTCATGATATTTGAGACAAGTTGACTTAGAGGTAATAAACTTAATAGCCATATGACGAAATGCCGCAGGAGATCTCAGTTTTAAAATGCCGAACAATTCAGGTCGGATGGCCAAGTCAGCAGAACCCCCTTGGCCCGGCTCTTTGTGTTAACTGGCTGCGTTTCCGTTAACTAGATCATAAATCATCTGGTTCTTTCCGGGTTGAAGACCCACAGTCGGTTGTCATTTGACAAGAATTTTGGTCTTCTTGAGTAAAACATTGAATTTCTTCGTGTCACTTCCGTAACAGGACCGAAAGCAAAGGTTGAGAGGTGTTAACAATTCATTTATTCTATCAACTATTTCATATAAAACCACTTGTTATACGTAATCAAAACAGATTAGCATGAATAGCGGTTAAACATGATCGACATTACGGAAACAGAACAATATCAGCCTTCTGCTAATGAAACTGGCTATGTCCAAACCGTTCATGGACAGAGACTTGACACTAAAATTGTACAACCAGCCAACTTTGAAATAGACCATAAATTGTGGTTTAGCATTCGATGAACTCAACAGCAAACAGTTCTTTATTAGAGTAGTAAGTTGAACTGCAGGTTTGCCTCTTGATAAATATGTCATCCTATTTTCGTTTGATTTACCCAAGTCGTCCGATGTTTTACTCAAATTGCCTCTAGGTAACAGAAAGTCACTGTCATGTTGACTCCAGTAAGTGACTCTCATCAGAACTTTCTAGTTAATTTTACTGGGTAATCGAAATCTGAATACTGGTCAACTACGACTGCAGTCTCATTAAATGATCTGGCTTAAAACCGACTTGCAGATTTCTTTTGGGTCTCGAGAACCGGATCACGTACATAGCTAGTGTAGTGAAGGACTAAGAACACTGAATGTCTTAGCCCTACCAAGCACACTCAGTTTATTAGGAAAAAATACCCCTTTTATGGAGAGAATCAATATTTTTCAACAGTTGCGTTTTAATTAGCTGGCTTCTTATTGGTTCCTACAATGATTACTTAAACCTGCCACGTGTTCAAACAACTTGTTTTGGTCAGCACCTCGTATACAAATATTAGACGCAACAGCTGATGACAGTTCTTACTGAAGGTGATCTGTCCCAGTTACGCTTTAGTGAACTGCTTTGCATATCTTGGTATTTTCGAATGCGTCGACTTGTTGTTTTTAGTTAGTTAACACAATTATCGAAAAACCGTTTCCAGGCCTTGTCAATTTTTCACTTAAACAAGCTCATCCTCATTCTATTAATTAGTTGATAGTTACGTTGAGCATTGTAGTTTGCCATAATCGTATTAGTAAGGTCTTTGCAAAGTTTTATCATACCTGGCGTCGTAGATTATTATTCAACCCAGATCGACTGGTCAACAGATTTATTAATGCATGTGTGCTCCCATAGGATCGACCGTTCGTCCGTTGTTTTCCCAGGTTTACTATCGAAGGATTTTATACAGTTTGCTGGATACTTAAAGCAGGCGTCCCGTTAACACGGACTTTTGTTTCTCTTATTGGAACGGTCTACGAAAGATCTGCATCAGAACTGTCGTTTGATGAGATACACCTCTTTAATTCGGCCCCTGTTAGTAGCACCTCGATCTTCTTGACGAAAACAAACACAACTGTGATCAGCAGTGATGGTTCGGGGATTTAGGTTATTTCAAACTTGAACACCACCCACGTCTGATCACAGTCTTTGCATTCATATAGGCCTTTCGGCTAGCCCACTTTGAAGGGAAGCACTAGACCCGAGTTTTGCTCTTATTATAGCTCATCAGTAGTGCATATCCTTGTCCGGATTGGAGTTTACACTCTGACCCTCGTGCTTGTGAGACTAGCATGTCAACCACAACGTCGGCAATCTCACAATAAACACGACCGAATAATCAAATCCAAACGCACAACCACAGCATTGGATGAATAGTGTTCAGCTTGCCCCATCATTTTGAAAGAAGAATGAACAGCATTACTCTGTTCTACCCGATCGATAACCCCGTGACCAGGACTTCTCAGTTAGATTGAAATCACTATCTAGAAGCGAGGGCTGCGATCAACTGTGGGTGATATTCAATTTCGAAATAACTGTGTTCATTTTTATGCAACCATTTTAGTACTTCATACTTATATGGAAATCTGCATGACTTCAATATCCATATATTCAAATTCACCGCCAAAGTGAATCAATTCTTCCAACTCTTGGTATCGTTTGTACTGCTCAGTACAGAGTTCAAGAGTACTATTTTGGTCGTTATCATCGTTATGTAACCTACGCTAAGTTAATTGGATAATCTCCTCGGGCCAAAGGGTTATGTGTATGAACGGAAAACAACTCACTCGTTGATGTACGTTACACATATTACCAATTTAGGTTCATTTAACCTAATTTCCTGCTTCTCTAACGTGCACGCTTGACAAATGATTAGTCATGACGAAACACTTTCTATCGAGTTCTACAAACGGCTTTATATCAGTATGGTTTGGCGGCCCGTGAACTGGATAGTCTAAATTTCTAAAGCTGCCCAGGACATAATGTATAGTCATTTATGTGAGATGATAATGTGTCATTCGGATAGACCGAGTCAGTAGTTTGTTGTATAAGTTGTTCTTATTTCCTTGATCACCATTTTTAAACTACAATTGTGGTCGTGCTTTCTACCTTGTATGGTTCACTGGCTAATCCAATCGGTGGCGAATAGTCACACATGTGGTGCTAACTAACCGGTGACCCCAATGAAATCATGCGACTTGACATGTTTACACGCAACCACAGTGTATCTACTCTGCTTTAACCGGATGAACCAGTTGATACATTTTGTCCATATGTGTGCTGCGTAGAATTCCAACATGATTCTTACTCACAGTGTGTGTGTTAATTACTGCCACTACACGTTAGTTATCAACGCCATATACAGCATGGTCAACTTTGAAATAGTTGGCGAACCTGTTCAAGTGAGCCTAATCACGTGATCACATGGAGTTGCGCACAAGCGTATGTGGACTCTGACGGTGGTCGATAATTCATACGGTTAACCAATGAGCTAGTGGTCATCACACACATGGTCTTCACGTATCTACCGCTAGATCAGTAAACTAGTTGTGTTCACAGAGCAGTCCAGTTTGCCAATTAAGTCAGCTGTGTTTTCTGAAGTTCGCTCATCAGCGTACAGGATCATAATGTCAAGACGTAAAAGTGACCAATCAAGATGTCCACTGGAACACACAGCAGAAACACATTTGTAGGAGGCTTTGAAAAATATATATCAACATCCCGAACAAACATGGGCAAGCATCCGCTTAAAAAACGTCAAATCGAGTGAGAAACTTTATACTCTGGAAGACTGGATGGATGTACGCCAATCATGACAGAAAGTATTGAATAAAATATAGTTCACGGTTATAAGACCAACTGTTTATCATTTAAATTTCACCGCTTTGGTTTGAGTCGATTCGCATTTTACAAGAGATGGTGAACAATAAGAACGATTACTACGAAAATCATATCGTTCCACAGTCATGTATCCATAGTTGTAGTGTCAGAACGCACAACATTCACCGATGAATTGGTCAACAAGTACAGACATTTGAAAAGAGGGTATTTCAACTTGTGGCGAACATTCTGCCTTTCATACAAAACACCAATTTGGCCTACTTATAAAAGACATAAATATACCAGGTTCTCACTGAAATATGTGCGTGATCACCTGACGCTGCTACTGGACGCTTTATGCAACTAATTTCACTTGAGGTTTCAACTTCATAATTACATACTGTTTGATCACGAAAGACCATGCTGTATCCCTAATGCACCCAAATGGTATGATCATCAATCCATCGCAATTCTAGCTCCTTATGTCACTTCTTCACTGGGAGCTATCGATGACCAATTAGGAAAAAATCTTTCATAATCCTCTGGATTTTACTTTTCGAAAGCTCACACGTCAAATACTGATTGATAGTGCGAATGTTACTGTTTCTTCGATTACTGCGCATATTATACCGTTTTTACTACAGATAAATTCCTTTCTTTTCGGGTCGCTTTCTCCGACAGTAGGTTTCACAAGTTACCACAGAGTTACTTCTCACAGGCTTCTAGGTCTTCAGCTGTCATCCGGTCATGACATAAGACACTCAACGTTAAAGTCTATGAAGAGTAAAAATGGCTGCGGTTAGTCGATTATCGGGAAAAAAACGTTTGAGGGCTACTTCCCAGATTATCGTTGGCTTGTGGGTCGATGCTGACAACCAGCTCGATGTGAACATCATTCAGCATTGGAAATCAGTTACACTCGCAGTTCAGACGCAAGTGGATGCTATAACTTTGGATGATCTGACGAATATGGGGTAGCTATTTTTTGACATCATTCAATATGGGATATTTGATTATTGTGTTTGGCGACAGAACACTCGCTGCTGTAGAAGATTTTAGTCCATAATACACCAATTCGCATTGGTTGTCGCTAAACGGATAAAATGTTATCCACGAAATTAGAGAAAAGTTGAGAGTCAGCGACCTTGAGGGGAAAGATTATCACTCGGCACTAATGGTGAAATTGAGTCCAAATCGAAACAGCAATCGTTGCTCCATTTGTAATGGGTTGTCACCCGTCACTGACTTGATGACTGTTTCTCCACTGTATTGCAGTCGTAACAAACGGTAGCACTGTCGAGCGATGCTCAAGGTTACTGGTCATAGTTGAACAAACTATCCAGGGGAGTACATATGGGGGTCGTAGTGTAAAGTACACGCAGATTAAGTAAACAATCAGTCGGGCCAGACGTTTCAAACTTAACTGAAGTAAGAAGATATCTTTGCACAAATTGGGCACTTAGAACTTTGAACATCAAATAGACGTGGTCGAGCTATATTCAGCAATACTGATAGTCGATATTTTGAAAAGAAAAACAATGATAGGTGACAGACGAAGCCATTCAGCGAACACGAGCGTTTGCCTAAGGGAAACAGTTACTCGTCACTGGTGATGGTGTGAGGTTGTACTAGGACAAATCGTGTTTCTTTCAAGCCCTTAATTTAAGTATCAAGGTAAGTCGGTAAGCAGTGTATTTAATGTACTTGCTAATTTGTTTCGTGTTGCATTGGTTTACAAGGCACTCCGGCTGCAAGAATTCGGCCTTATCATTGAATACGTAAACAGCAATTATAATGTGATATCAGACAAGTTATGTCGATAATTATGCAAAAATGTGCCTTTGATTATGGCTATAATCTTGAGAAGAATGATGACAGCCGGCAGGCAATTACTGATACGTCAACAACAAGATACCTAGGCACACCAACTAGGCAACATGCCTTGTCGTGAATACTTCAAGCATAGAAATTTCAGTCTGCTTATAACAAGCAAGGTAGGAAGCTTTTTATATCGTTGTTGATTATCAACCATTTCATATTATCAGCAGGAGCTATCCTGACTGTAAGTTAGACGTGCAAAGCTGATAAGCATATCCTCACGAACAAAGGTCCGACTTATTCCGTCTACTAACGAGCGTCAACCAATAGTTAGATTCTATGGTTAATCAGAGACAGGTGTTCATTCGGTAAACGATAAGCCAGATTGGTTTCATCGAGAGTGTGCAAAAGTTTGAGTTTCACAGGTACTGAAAGTCTTTGTTGTCAACGAACGGATGACGAAGAGCTGACGTCTTAGATTGTGGACGGTGACAATAGGGATAATAGAGTGGTGACACAAGTGGTCTGATCTTCCCTGGAATATCGCGAAACAATTCTGGAGTGTGTTTAAAAGTCGTAAGCAGTAGGTTTTGGACATCTAGGGAAATTTAAAGTAACATTACTGAAAAGAATGAGCTGACCAAGATGGAAAAAATTGCAATGCAGTCGGGATGAATTGGACAGAGTCAATCGTGGCAATTTACCGGAAACTCTGCCATGTTGTTTGCTGGATTTCCAGTTTAAAATAGGATTGCTTTCTTATTAATGCATGCGTGCAGACTATACTGTGAGAATTCTGATTAATTTGAATGACATTTGGTTACAACGTAACAAGCAAATTTGAAAAAATTCTCCACCAGAAAGCTTTGTAAAGATCTGTAAAATACTGTGAATGTGCCCGGTTTAGTCATGAGAAGAAGCACGTAGCAAACAAGCCTGTTTTCAGTGTTTCATCATCAGGCTAAATACAACACATTTATATAGGTTCGACAGGGGTAGTACATCCATAGGGTGAGGGATGGCGATAATTAATGTCAGGTTGGTCAGACTCATAAATTGTTTTTGACAGGTCTGCACTACTACGTAACAGATCTATCCGGGCTATTGATACATGGCCACGGAAGGTTCAATGTTTTGACCAGACGTTTTTGTGAGCATAACGGGGGTGAGTATAAGTGAATTGTGATGGCTTCTGCGAGTGCTAGTAAACGACCTTTGATCCCTTTGGTTGCACTCCACAGACTCGATAGATCAGTTTGAACGAATCGGCCAGGTTGATCACATGATTCGATTCGACCAAGTGTGCAGCAACCGCCGCTGAACAGGTCTTCATCGATCCTCTAGCTATCCACGCCGGATAACGCTCCCGCATGCGTTCAGATAGTCGCCTTGTTGTGCAGCCTACGTAGTTCGTGTCACAGGAACAAACAAAACGGTTAACACAAAAAGAGGCAGAGTGTACAGGTGGTATATCTTTTAGCTGGGGACACAAAACTGGTGTGGAGTTGCATAGTATACGTAATTGAGCTGCGAAATAGATTTTGTTAAATGCAACGTTAAGCCCCCTGGTTATATTCTTAGCATTGGTGTCGTATTTGAAAGGCAACGTAATATAGACAGACTTTTTGTCTACAGTTTGCGGTACATCTATCTTTGCGCTAATTGTCATGTGTTTAGCTATAAACTGTTCTGGATAACCGTTTTCAAGAAGTGTGTTAAATATAAACTGTTCTTCTTCTTCTACGGTGTCATCCGAGCAAATTTTCACAGCTCTGTCTAGTAAGCATCGGACTAAATTCTTCTTTTGTCTCAAAGGTACAAAACTACTGAAGTTAGTATACTGTCCTGACCAGACTGCTTTGCGATATACTTTACGTTGTAATGTGCCGTCCTCACGGCGTGACATGAATACGTCTAGAAATGCTATGCCTACTGGTGACTTGAGTTCCAGAGTGAAGCGGATATTTTTGTGGGCACAGTTGAAGTGCACCAATGTTTCACTGAGGCATTGTGAGTCATCTACCATGAAGATAATGTCGTCTACATAGCGCTTATAAAGGGCTAATGACTTTATATGATCTGCTAATGAACTATTTTCAAGCTTAGCCATAAAAATGTCCGCTAATAAAGGGTCTAACGATGAACCCATTGCCACTCTATCCTTTTGGCGATATAACCTACCGTAGAAACTGAACTGACTAATTTGACATTAATGCTTACCATCCCTCACCCTATTGATGTAAAACCCCCTGTCGAACCTATATAAATGTGTTGTATTTAGCCTGATGATGAAACACTGAAAGCAAGCTTGTTTGCTACACGCTTCTTCAGATCTGTAAATTGCAAGATATATAAGTTAACTAATTTACTATAGCTACTTAACGTGGAAATCACAAATAATATATGTGTTTGGAAAATTTTGAAATTTTGTTAAAATCTGGAAAATTTTTTCTAACCATGAAAGATTTGAAAACACTAAAATTGATGTTGACTCTAAAACGAGTAACTCTGCATTAAAAAATGTGTTTTGTTGATCTAACCCAGAATCTACGCTTTTTTGAAGAGCTACAGACAAAACTAAGTGAAAACTGTACAATCATCTTCCTGGGGGGGGGGAGGAGATTATGTATCAAAGGAGCTATAAATTAAAACCAAAGGTAAAGGCTCTAGAGGGCAAAAACAAGAAACTGACTTTATAACTATACTGAAACCGATTGTCATTTCAGATAAGTGGGGTGTCACAACGTCCATTTATTTTTTCACAGGAAGATCCACGCAGTTGGTTTGGTTTTTATGGAATGAGAAAAGGTAACAAAACCTACATGGATAGCATAGACATTTTGTAACTGTCTGACAGAGGTTAGTGTAAAACAGCTTATAAAATACAAAAGTTTTAGATAAAACAAATAAAACACGAAGTGTCTTACGGATTCGTTTTCTTATGTTTGATCAATGCATCACAGGAGATCGTGGGCACAGAAATTTGCATTTTTGTTCAGTCATTGGTGACCAATATTACAATTCTTATGGTGTTTAGTTGTTAACAAAAGAATATCCTGTATCTTTCAAGAATGGCTTCTTTGGCAATTTCTTCATGTAACACATTCGCTTCATGTCATATCACACTGCATCACCTTGGGACAGTTATGCAACTTATAAAAACTCTTCTACATCATCACACGGATTCGAAAAACATTACCCTCCGTACCCAGTAAAGCTTAAGACTCCTTCTGAAGTCGTCTAGAGACGGGATAATATATGAGTTATACAGCTTTGGATAAGCTCTGATAAAGAAAGGCCAACAACTATACGCCAGTTCCTATCGAGTAAACCTAATTGTAAAGTACAAAACTTCACACCTACCTGGTTATACAATGTTCGAACGGGTAGAAACAAACGATTACGAGGGTTGGTCTCTCATTCTTCAATTCAAGCCAGGTAGGCAACTGTGTGACAAAGTTTCTTTCTATTTGGAAAACACTTCCCAACTCTGTGGTCACCGTTAACTCAGTTGAGACACCCAGAACCTAAATCGATTGACACATACAATATTGGCAGTCGGTGCTGAAGTTTTCATGTTTACTATCCTAAAGCATTCATGCACGTTTACGCTCGTTGATTATATCGAGTTAAAAATTTTCATGCCAGTATATCTTATTATGGCATGTTTCATTACATACAGTTTTGTCCTGTAAGATGAGACAATTGTCTTAGCAATTTGCACTGTGAATTCACATTGTTCATTGTACTTCATACTTAGTGCAACACAAAGACAAGAATGTACATGTCTTTAGATTTGTTAGCTTTTGTACAAACCTGTGAATTCATGAAACCATTCCATTCCCTGTATATCTATACATTTTATTCATAAATTAGATCACACACTAATCAGTAAACATATACTCTTTTTTTACTATTATCGATTATTGTGTGATGTTACTTAGACCGTAAGTCGGTCACATGACCAGTTAATTAACAAACACATCTTTGTTCTCATCCATTCGTGTCTAATTGAAACACATTAAAGAAATACGCAGTACGAATGGTCATTGAACACCGTGCTTGTCGTTTGTGTGGATTTCGAAAAAAACTTGGTAGATTAACTGATGTCAACCTTTATCGTGTTCCACAATTTCAGTATGTCGTACCGAGTTCACATGGAAGGACGTAGCCTATCCATGGACCGTTCTGTCAGAACGATTGGCGCCAAATTGTCAACTCATTTACGGCAATCTGATTATAGCCGGAATTCAAAATGGTAAGCTTTTTAGATGAAAAAAAAACGTTAAATTCAGTGCGTTTTAAAATGTGTGCAACTTATTGCGCTTCTCTGTATAGTCTGCAATTCGATGTATATCATATTCAGAACTCCATAAATCAAGCAATAGCGAGAATGGTAACGCTGCAGAACTAAAAAGCAATCCTCTAGAGGTTATCATTTCGTTATAACGAATTCACTAGGAAATGTTTAGATTCCAGGCCAATTTCACAATCCTTTCTTGCAACCCTCTGAGTAGTTTGGAACATGCAACCAACTGGCTATTAATTTCTGTATACTCCTGGCACAGAGGTCACCGCAAATTATATTTCTAGGTGAGACACTGAAACAGGAGAAAATACTATCATTCAAAACTGTTCGCTAGTTTGAACATAGCTAAACAATGATGGCGGTTACTGCTATTCTCACTACTGTTCTGTTCAGTTGTACGTAGACCCTGGTGAACACTTCTCACCTTTATTTAGTCACATGAAGTTCAGCAAACAAACAGAATATACCTACATGTTTGACATGTAAGCCAGGATTTCTTGTCCACTCTTTTGACATTTTGATTGCGTTACCGCGATGCACTGTGTACAAAGTTACATGATGAGTGAATAATATACGCGGTGAACACAACTCTACAAATCCATCAGGTAGTGATTATGAGCAATGGACATGTATTCCTTAAAACACCAGTCCATGGCATGCGCTTACTTGAATAATGGTTAACAAAAAGCCAATATATGTGTATGTACACCTGTAGCTGATTAATTCGGGTTCTCGTGATAATTAGAATTCGAATACCTGGGCAATAGTTATATCAAACTCGGGAGACCAATCTACACTAAAAAGATATTTCAAGACCAAGAATTTTCTTTACTACGATGACCTTTGTATTTCATCGTCCTGCTTTCAATAGGCTACTCTTATTGTATTTAGCTCCACCCACACATTAACTGTGCTAGCTAGTAAACTGTGATTAGAGGTTTGGAAAAACCAATAGACTTGAGTCTCTTGTTACGCATAGCAGAATTATAATATCTAGGTGCTTAAACGTCATTGTTAAAATACACCAACAACCTTAGAACAAATTCCTGAATCCAAAAAAACGGTGTGCGGTCGTAGGAGAAAATCGTAAGACCTCAACGTATTCAAGCCAGTCCGAATTCAAGCGTCCGACATTCATAACTATATTAATTAAGGAATGTATTCTGGTATTCGGTTTTATGTACTGTGTTCACTTGATCGAAACACACGTCCCAATCAGTAACGAAACGTTTTTAGTGAGAGAATAAGTAGAGTTTGTTCATCAACGTTTCATGATTCATTGAGAAACTGTCTTTGGTTCGAAGGGATCTTTTCCACTTTTATATGCCAGTTTAATTACTAATCATTCGTACACAACTTTACTTAAGTGATTCGGTCATTCAGCTATTAAATCAATTGTTTCATTTTATTTAGACGCTTGGTAAAACGTTCGTTTCCACCATAGGAAATCAATTGTACTAATTCAACTAGTCGGACTGTGTCAACTATTCATTTAATTGCTGATGAACAGTTGATCAAATTTAATGAATTACATCTGTTGTCTAGAAAATTATGGTTGAATCATTATGCCAATTTTATTTTTCATAACTTTCAACAATTCCATTTTCCTCCTCACCCTTATCCGTTAAGAAGATGATTTGTCTGTTTTGGAACATATTGAAGACATTTCCGGATATCTGGTCATTCAAAGTGTTGGTCGTTATCATCTCCGATTACCAAATCTTCGTGTTATTCGTGGGCAACAATACATCACCGTCAGGGATCGTAAGGTTTCTCTCCTGGTCTCGAATAATTATCTCAAGCAGAAGAATTCAAATGACGAAACGACTGAATCAACCAAAACTGATTGTGTAGGCACCACGTGTCACGTGACAGAGACATATTCCTTCCTGCAGTCACTGGAAATATCCAATCTCATTTGTAAGTAAAGTGGTCTATTATGTCATTATTCCTGTCTGCTTTGGCCCAGTGCTGTGTTGATGATCCATTCAATAACTAAATCGTGATTGTTTTCGTTAGAACTACCGTGACGGACCTTTGTCAATGATTGTGGAAAGAGTAGTTCTGAAAGTTAAAAAACAAAACAATGTCATCCACAAGCGAGACAGAGCATACCGTGTTAAAACATATTAGTCTGTCTCTTAGAGTGTCCTCGACAACAAGAAAGTCAAGATGACTTATAAACTGATAAATTAACTGCATAAAAATTTGCAGACCAGCAATTTTCATCTGCTATCGAACTCATTGGTACGTCCCCAACTTGAGCTGAGCTTTCAAAGTTTCCAATTACGCCAAGTAAATGGTTACCTACTAGCTAAGAGAGTACAGTGCTACTAAATAGCTAACAGTAAATTCAGAGCCAAGATTGGGCTACGAACAAAATCGATTGTAGCAAAAAACAGAGCCGTATTTATAATTGATACTTGAATTGATTGAGAACTTTTTTCGTCTATTTCCATTGGTTATTGGTCTGTTTGTTCTCAATGGATGGTGTGCCAATTTTCGTGTTCTTACTGTTGATTTTCAGACCAGTGAAGTTGTACGATTTGACGACCAGTTTATGCGCTTTACTTGATTATGCCGAATTGGCCTTCGTGTTTTTGGTCTCACCCGCCGATCCAAATCTTCATTTGATTGTTACATGATTACTGACAAACGAATTTGACTTTTTTTATTCGTGCGGGCCAGTAATCAACGTCTACTAACGCATAACCAAAAATCATGTTTTAACTCTTCTTATGTTTTGGTATTCTAAAAATCTGAACAAACTGAATGCAACTGTGCTATTGCAAGCAGCACTGTATTTGCTTAGTATCTTACATCAACTGCTACAGTCTTGGGGGCGTGTTCATTTCCCAGTCAATATCTCTATATAGGTCTCCTGAAATGCAAACATCGTTATTCTGTCTTTAGATTATGTGTAATCTGGAGGGTAACCTGTCAAAATCTGTCGGAATAGAGATAGTAATAGTAGCAGTAGACATTAGGCGAATACTTAATTTTTACATTCGTGTTATTCTCTCAAATCTCCGAGCAAATTAGCCATTTGTGTTGTACGACTCATAAACTAGTCATAAGAGGTCCGTGCCTGCTGAACTATGTCACACGCCCATATTTAATGTAATATGGTTCTTTTTCATTTGAATATATTTCATATTCATATAGCCATTATATTCAAGACGAATATTTGTATATTTTTTATCTGTTCTGTACTCAAAGCGACGGTGACCAATTTTTATTCATGTTAATAGGACTAGTTGAGACCAGTATTCTGTGTACTAATGCCCTTCTTTTCAACAGGTTCGATTTAACTGTCAGGTTAATTTTACTTAATAACCCAACTGGATATGGTTGCTATAGTAGAAAGTAGTTGAGAGGTGGGTTGATAAAATGATGACGATTTTGATAACGGAGACACTCTCTGCTCACTCTGCTGGAGTATTGCAACCAGTGTGTTCAATCACTGGTATGAGTGGTTAAACTCGCTTCGAACTGCAGAGAAAGTTGTTCCTCTTGTAGTTTGGATCATAGTAGAGTGTTTACCGATATAAAAAACGACCAGATCTTTCTGTTAAGTCAGTAACCAAGATTAAGCGGTATTTAATAACGCTTCATTAAACATTATGCGATCTTAGTCGTGGAGATCAAAGCTAGTGTTTTCCTAGACGAGACGATAGTTAGCTGAAATTTGATAATATTCAGAAATTCAGGGCATTTAATCTGCAGTTTTGGAAATCTTGACGTTTGACGCTTATTGCTTTATTGTCCATGTACATGTGCTGACAAGGTAACGAGTTCCATAAACTTCTCATAACACAGCAAAGAGGAAAGCTTAGTTCCAGTGAAATTTCACCTTTTTCTAAGTGCAAAGATATATCACATTATTTTAAAGAAAGAAGAGTGAATATACCCCAGTTATCATTACTTAACTTCGTTGCGGTGTTTATTTTGTACGGACCACAAGTGATAACTTCTGCAACTAGGTCGTTTAGTATCTCGATGTCAGGTTTGAAAATGAGGATGGTCATGGGAATTAAGAGTCGTGGAGTAACTGAACGGTTTCGTTCGTCAAACTGAAGTTTCTGTTCACTTTCACTTGTGACATGAACACCAACTGGCGAATAGAATACCGGCTAGAAATTGTTTTTATCTCCTGAGGAGATGACTAAAGTTCTTGAACGGTCTATTTAACATACTGTTCGAGGTTAGCTGTCGTCGTTTGCGAGCGTGGCAAACAGAAACCATTAGGTTGGTTGAGAAGAGCATCACTTCATGGTCAGTTTACTTTTTACATGATCGTAGGGGTCATTTTGGCTGTTGAAATCAGTGTGAGAGCAACGCGATGAAACGACCAAGATATGGAATCTCGTAGATTCGTAAATGTGTTTTTCGAAACAAATGCTTCGAATCAGCGGCATTGACGATGGAGCGTCGTTAAAGTTAATTTCGAAGTAAGTCAATACTTTGGTCCTGCATCTAAACAGCCGTGTGCATTCATAAGTGTTCATACTAAAAGCTTCCTTTCATGAAGGTCGCCCACCTACATTTGATAGACAAACAGTATAGACAAGCGGTTTTGTAAGAACTTCATTCTGCTTTCAGGATTTGGAGGCGTTGATCTTCCATAAATCAACAAGTTTACTGCATGTTCCGTTGCAGATTTTGGTAAGATTACACTTAAGCTAAAAGGTATTCATGAGCCCCTGAATGTTATTGCAAGTTAGGCGGATGTTAAACCGGTTTCCTTCGAGTCAATTGACTGAACATCAAAGCCTTGTTGTTATTTGAAAAAAAGTCGTCTAATTTGTGGCCAGGGAAATTTTAACTTGATTATACTGCTAGAGTTTTGACCTGATTATAAATGTCTCTTGAGGCAGCTGACAGTTTGGTATTGTCAAAAGACAGTTTCACTAACAAAAACGACCCCCTGTTTATTTAAAAAATAATGCCGCCTTTTCTTTAGAAACGATAGAATTACTATCACGTTCGTTGTAATTTGTCCTCACGTTACCGCGCTTTAGTTAGCTCAACTATTTAACTCCAATATACGTTCACATATACCGTTCTTATTAATAGTTTCTCACGAGCATACTAGACACATCAGCTTTCCCTACTGGCTGACTTCTACCGGCTTTTAATGTGCTCACAATGGCTTATAGACGTGCTTTTATTTACTTCGCATTCTCTATTAAGTGTGCTACTTCAATACCGGTTTGTAATAGACACGGACATATGAAGTACACTTTCGATCAGACTCCACATTGTTTCCCACAAAATATTGTATGCTACCGCTGCGTTGGTTACACCTCACTGTTTCGGAATGTTTTTGTCACAGGCACTGATTACGATTCGAAGATGTTTTAACCGACTTCTGCAGGTTCGTTTGTGAATGTAAATTCAGCCTTTATGTTTCTCACGGAAAATGCTAAGTGTCTCTGTAAGACCGAAATCGGTTTCAAAAAGCGAGATGGTCAAGCACATTTTTCGAAACCACAGCTAGTCAAAATGGATGGAATTCACAGCTATCCAGGTCGGCAGCACCAATCTACAGTGACGTTAATAAAAATTAACAATTACTGTGCAAACAGGTGGTGCTGCATTCCATCAAATACAGTGGGCGCTCAAAGAACCAAGAATATCACTTGAAACGTATCAGCACAATCAACAGTGACACCTGGGCATCTCTCTGCAAACACCAAGGAAAGAAGGTCATTCAGATCAGCTTGGTCACTGAACTGGGACATTTGCCAACATCAGCATCGTGTGCTGATGTGGGCCAGCAACAACTTATATATGTGGATCGAGCCAGCAAATCTCATTTTACTCGCCGAGGCTCTTATCTGCTAGGTTATCAGTCCAGTTCTTCCCCTTTAGACTAGCATTACAAGGTATGTCAAAACACGGACGAAATCGGCCACAGAGCATCCGTTTGATGGAGGTCCTCAGAACATATGAAAATTCTCATTTTGTGCTCTTGCGGCCGTAGTGAATGTAGACTGCATCTCCGAGGTGATCTGTGTCCATTTGACCTAATGGCGTGTGGTCATACTACACATCAACACTTCAATTTACCTAGTCATCTGGGGAAACGTCAAAGTCAGTATATCAATTGTTTTTTGCGACTGGGTCGAATCACCTTTTTACTGATTAGCTGACTGTAAATGATACGAAACAATTTTTCTCTGTTATGTCCATTGATGGTTTCTGTGAGGTAGAGCCAAATGGTGGACGTTATGTGATGTACTGCAAGCGCACAATTTGTAGAACTTAACGTGATCTTATAGTTTTATGACGCGGCGTATACAGTCCAACTGGATCACAACATCTTATCTCTCAACGTTTTGTGAGTAGTACTCAGCACACCACACTGGTCAATACAACTTTACGCAACCGAACCGCTCTCTCACAAATACCACTTGGACTACCTACTGAGCGAAACATTTATTAGTCAGGAAAACTTAAAGCGAGTATTATACTACTGACAAACTCTTAGAATGTGAGTGATGCAGGCTAGAATATCATTCAACAGCATGGTTAACCAAAGAGCTAATGAACGATATTACATAAAAATATCCTTATGCAGGAAATTCGTAAACGGCAACTTACTGCGTTTGCTCAGAGATAGACTGGAGTTTAAGCAAATGCTTAACATTAATTCAAGTAAGCTTATTGAGAATTATAAGGGGCATTAAGGCAAATATGTTCTGATAACTAACGTATAACTCATTAGAACTGTACGGAAAAGGCAGGGTTGACCATTAGTCTAATTTCTATATGATCAATGTAACCAATATTTGCTTCTCAATCTGTAGCTCATTTTACACATGTACTAGCTTGAGGTTGACTGTACCTAAAGCCTCTCAGTTTCTCATTACAATGAAGAAAGTTATTTTATCAAGAACTTTGTGAGATCTTCTCATTTTTTATATATCGAATGAGCGCAGACATCTGAAACTAGGAAGAACAAACTATGGTTTGGAGTAAATGGTGAAAGTTTCCAGTGGTGCCATAGAGAGGGCTTGATTCTGCTTACAAAGTAGAAGGCATGTGTGACATAGTTAGTAACATACGTTCAGTTGGTTCTTTGCGGTCAATTGAGTTTGATTTAAACGTGATGAACCATCGTATTTTTTTGTGTTTCTGAACAGGTTGATACGGTTCGCCAATAACGAAAGAAAACACCGTGAAATTCCAGAATTTCGAACTAGGTTACTCACCAAACAATTCCTATTTATGTTAACCAGTTACTCCGCTTATTATTGACTGATAACTTTATGAGAACGCTGATTTCCGTTTTTTCTACGATCAGCCATACTACGACACGGTGTGTACTTCTATGACAACCCTGGACTTTGCTACGCTCCTTTTACTTTGAAGTGGGATGATTTGCTAGAGGCTGTTGAGTGGCAAACAGTAGATCTGTACGCATTACCTTTCGGTACAAATTTGTCACCTTGGTATGAAACATGTCGATGTCGAACCCTTGGAGTATGTGCACATCACAATGAAAGCACACACAGCATCCTGGATAATTCCGAATTGGCAATAGAAAAGAATGGGACACTTTTTGATGTCTCAATGACCACGTCAGTACCAGTGGACGTTATTGCTTCCGGAACAACAAGTTCAAACCCATCATTAAATGTGGGAAACAATGAAGACAAAGGTAAGAAATATTCCGTAGAATTTTTATTGGTAAACTTTAGTGTTCACGTCAGTGATGGCCAAATTAACAATACAATGTTAAACGAGTACGGAAGTTCCATTGTGATAACAAAAACTGTACTGCGCGATTGACTGAAAATTGACAGGTTTAAAGTCTAAAAAACGTTATTAGTGTAGCTTGTTTGGTTTACCAAAAACTCGGTCAGGAAAAATCTGGATTTCGTTTAGACTCAAGCCAGCTACAGAAGCAAAATGACGAGACAGAGGTGAACTATGAGGCTATATCAAAAATCCAGAAATGCTACATTTGGACTCACCTACCTGGCCATCCATTTGTGTTATATGGAATCCAGTAGGTGATTGGGGAAGAGACTGACAACCAAGATTTCTCAAATAGTTCACACTGTAAACCTTCACAGCAACTAATGAACGTTGAAAATGTGTGCTTGGAAAGAATTTTTAAGATTGGGGAAAACCCAAATACGAGACTTTTAGCCTCTGTTGAGCTCAGATCACCAATAGGAACAGAGTGTTGAACCGAAGCATGTGCTGTAACATTTCAGCTGTGAATCCATTTCAAGAAATCGGAAGATTCACATTGCCTACTCAGTCCATTGTCTCATACGGAAGCCAACAATCCAGTGAAATGACTTCACAACAGAACGTTTCAATAGTAAGCATAAAATACAGAGATTACATTACAAATTAAACAGCTGAGATAATTCCCTTTAATCGTAGAATCAATTGATAAGTTTCATTTACAGTTGACTTTGCCGTTTCATGCGCGTTTCAAACTGTCAGTCTGAAGTGTCCAAGAATTTGCCAAACGTGTACTGAAATAGATAAAAATGATCTTTTACCTTGTAGATTACCAGTTAGTGAAAGGTTATAACTTCTCTAAACTCATTCATCGCTTATGTATATACAAAAAGATAAAGTTGTGGGTAGATGGTAAATTTAGAATCTCCATAGTATACACTTTCTCAGCACCGGTAAAATCCACTGTGAAAAACAGATTTACAGTTAAACATCGAACTAAATATACATCTTTGAAATCGTCTCAAAAGCACCTGGTAACTAAGCTGTCTGGTCGTGATTTTTTTATTAATTTATAAAAAATAGATTGAAACTTGTAATGCGGCTAGCATCTTTTGGTGCTCAGTCCGACCCAGCATTTTGATTGTTTTTGTCTTTTGCATGACACATTGGATAGAAACAGCTGGAAATGGCTGGTCCAACTGACAATATCTTATTCTCCTATGACATAATGTATGGTATGATAATAAAAGTAATCGAAGTGTAAGTGATGCATTTCAGTTGGATGCTTGTTTCAATGAAGGATATACATGACGTCGAACATTTGCCTTTGAATTTCACGTTAAGAAATATCTCCTACGTCTGAGTCAAGTGCACTTGGTCACTAACTATTGTTGTGTAGTTATGAACGCCTATAATTAGTTCGATGTAGTCGTGAGATAACGGTATTACGCAAATGCGGTTTTCTTCATCTTGTCTATAATCATTGTTACATGTCTGTATATCATGGTTGTACTGAGTATGGATGACATCTACTACATAGTGTGTTGATATAAAATCTGGACAACCATTGTCTACTTCAAGTTGCACCGCAACAAATTGTACGTTGAATAATTTCACGTTTTCGTTTTGTTATGGCAATGTCTACGAAAGACGAACTGCATTTACTTGTATATTACATGTAGGCTGGCGTGTGAAGTATTTAGTTGCGAACGTGTTACTCACCAGACAGTTTATCTATTCTGAGTGCGGCACTCGTCTCGTACCGCTGACTGGATAACGGAAGAGTACGGTATCCACATTCAAATCGATTAACCACAGATCTGTTTAACTGACGTAAATCTTTTTGACAGACAGTAGAGGCTAGAAGACAAAGTGCAGTACATTTGTAGCTGCTAACACAACGGCAAATAGCCTGCAATTTGGAAGAGGATAGCCTGCATACCTGATGACTGTTTATCAGTAGAAAACTTTCAAGTTGCTGGTTCGTCTCGGTGAACTGGAATGCCGACCGCTTGTCCGACAGTGCTGTCTGTGTTGGTTTGCAGTGAGAATGCTAAGGGTTCGCTGGACAAATATGAAGTGACCTTACTCATTCAAACTCATGGAATTGTTAACTGAATAATAAAAACAGTGATGAGGATAACAGTGTTCGGTATACAAACTCCCTTTTCACTAGCGATGTCGGTAGAGCTGGTGATCTGGGAGACAAGATCATTGTCTAGTATCGCGAAGGATGATGATTTCGATTCACTGTCCAGACTACATGTACTTGGTGAGCCCAAACAAAGACAAAACCGGTGGAGGGTATTGGTGTGAAGGTGAGAGTGGAACAGCAATATCAGCGTTCAACTGTAACTGTTCAGTAGTTGCAAAACGTATCCAATAATCCACGCCCTCCCGTTGCCCATACAAACGTAAATACCAGAATGACTGGTGGAGCACATAAAGAAGGATTGCATGTTTCCTGCAGTGTAGTGTTCGTTGAATGCTTTTAAAATATTCATAAGTAAATAAAAACTAATATATAAAAGAGGCACATGATGCTCATAAAGCACGACTGATTCAAGTTTGTTGTTATTGTACACTGTGTGCCAACAAGCAATTGCTCAGAATGTTCAGAACATATCGTCCGGCCTGGATAGGAATTGTAGCGGAAAGGTCGATAACTGATGCAACTGCCTCTTTCCAAGATCGTTCACAAAGTTTTGGTCTACAAATCGCGGGTCAACTAACAACACTGGCCTAGGGTCAGGTAATCATCATAAAAGAAGGTTGCTGGTGACTTCAGCTTCTGGTGTTAGAAGGTTCTGTTGAGAATCGTGAAGACCCGGATTACATCGCAGACTTGCTAGAACAGCGGTCACTGGCAGACATATTTTCGGTCATTAGGATTCTTCCTTAAAACAGTAATAATTAAGATGGAGCGAAACACAGTTTGTAACGATGAATTAATAAATCTGTGTTGAGTTTGAATGGTTGGTGGTACAAGATAACGATGGGGTTTCACGTGGGCCCTGATTTGACCAGATTAACGTAGAGTTACTCACAGCTAATCAGCTTGGATGTCATTCTTCGTAAAAGACGCAGCCGATAGTTCTCATTGACCACCGTGATTCATTGGTTGTAGATTATTTCGTCTTTTTTACCTTCAAACATGATTATATACTTTACTATATTTGGTATATGATCTTTTTAAAAAGGGAGTTTACCACGACTGAAGCGGTCAATCATAGAAGTAGATGAAACTGAATCAACCCTACAACCTATCGTGCAGGCATCTGTTGAGCCAAACTTCGAGCCACCTGCCAGTACAACATCGAAACAACTGAATTTGCCCGATTCATCAGAGGTCAATCAAACCACCGTGCAAGAAGTTGTGGTCTTATCAACGGTTGCTCCAAGCTCCACACAAAACACTAGTGGTTTAGATTTTGATACCACAACTGAAGGTCCTCCATGGTCTCTGACTGTGGACCAGAAATCTACGACGGTTGATCAAACCACATGGGAATTCTCCAGTGTACAAACAGAAGTGCCACTGCTAGGAATTCCAGGGCGTTCTGCATCATCGGTAACATTACCCAACGTCCACATGAGTGAGTTTGAATCGGTTTCATACACCATTCAGGGTGACAACAAATTCTTGAATGTATTTACATGTGACAGAGACAACAGACTGTTGATTAGAACAACTTAAAGGTCATGCATCGGAAATAGTCTCAGTTCGTTTATATGCATACGACGATAAATGCAAATTCAGGTGTTTTCATTCATCATGTATTTGTATGCTTTGTGGTTGTTGTTTTTGTTGTTACTGCTAATGCTATTTCTGATGTGATTTACGTCATCTTTGTCAAGGTTTGTTGACGTCACATTTTGTGGGTTAACTGCAATCAGATTTGTTTACATTTTGGTGATTGTCTGGTTCGTTTTTGTCAAGATAAAAGTGAAGAATACCAAATAGACTTCACCATCTGAAAATGTACAATATATGCAGAGAACCAGTTAGAAATCTTCAACAAGGTTTTGCAGCAACTCACTACACATGGTCATCGAGACAGTAATTCCCTTTAACTAAGCGAAATGCAACCAAATTTAAAACGAAAAATGAAGATCCATAGGTTGTCACATCGACCACATAGTAACAAAAAAAGCACCATGGCTGAGTTAAACGGAGAAGAGGATGTAAACGACAACGGGCTTAAGATAATTTGAATCACCATGTCCTCATTCAAACATTAACCAAGTTGGCTCCAAAAGTTGTAATGTTCAGTTGGTTACTGTGGTACTGTCATCACTAAAACGACTGTAATAAAACATATAACGGATATTCATACTTCCAGGAGATATTACGAAGATTAGCCTAAAACGAGTATCTGGTTCAAAGGGAAACACTCAGGTGAAGCCGGCTGGCATGAACAGAGTCGACAAACCAATTAGTCGACAGGGCTTGCGTGCGAAGTATGTATTCATGGATGAGTCAATAAGTGAAACGGTTAACGTGGGGGAGATCGACCAATTCCGGTCGAACTTAAAGGAGCCTTAAGGAAGGAAGTGTGACAGACCGACAAAGCGAGTGAGGCAATTTCATGTTCATATCTGGCTTAATTAAATGAATCGTTGAAGGGGGGTCACAGCTGAAAGTGAAGGCTGAAAGCAGTTAGCAGTTAAGTATTCAGTGGTATCGTACACAGTAGGACTGCCGAAATCCATTACCTGAAATCATGTTCTATAAGAAAAGATTCAAGCAAGGGAATTGGGGATTAAACCAGTAAGAGATTATGCACTGGTGTCTTGGACACCTGGGTCTGTACGTATGAATCGCTAAACCTGTGTATGAGTGAGAAAACAAAAGTCACGTATAAAATGAAAAGGTCTACAGGGGACGTTTATGTTCGGGTTCTCAAACCTATAGCTAAGTGCGCACTGCAAATTTTAAGGTATGTAAACCTTCCACAACTTATATTTATTTAAAGCTACATAAACCCCCCTTTATGGTGAACATCTTTAAGACGTCTGGAACATCTGTGTTGTGTTATTGTGTCTCTTGTAAATACAAGTATAAGGTCGGTTATGTCATACTGAAATACTTATTACTGAATCCTGGATACAGCATTTGTAAATGAGCTAAACCTCGTCCGGCTTAACAGAGTGACCAAAAACTTGAGGAGGTACAGTGAATTGCGTCGATCACAACCACCAATTGTGAAATCGTTAGTTTTTAGAAGAATGCCAGTGAGTATTCTGTAAAAATAAACTTCACTGGGTGAGATTAACTATAACCAGTCAATGTAAGTGCCAACATGCTTTTATCAGTCTTAGCTTCTGTTGTAAAATTCTACAGAAACATGGGTGATTTTTTCTTTTCTTGTGTTGGTATACTGATTCCTTCCAGTACGGATAAGAAATTTGGAACAAACAACATCTTTCTAGGAATGCATATTTTGGTTTGCCACTTTCCTTCTGTGGCATCCTTTGCTGCACCCTCTGCGAAACTCACCGTTGCAATCCTCAGGAATCTGTTCATTAATCACATTGATTACTCACTTATATTTGGCTGTATAATTTAAGGTCTAGCGGCTTTCTGCACATTAAGCACCCTCAGGCTGTTTCGAAAGCTTTTATGACAACGTGAGTATGAAAAATTTAACATATGACGTCGGATTGTACATCTAGGGCAAAACAACAATGGAACACGTTAACTGTAAGCTGGTGTAGTAAGGATAGATGTTTGTCTAACTCTAGAGATAACGCAGGGAACAAACATGATGGAGCGAGTTACATCTACATATCCAAAATACACCAATAACGATAGAAGACATACGTCGCGAGATGTTAACATTTCGTTTACTCTCTTCAGTCACGAACGTAAAACATTGGAATATATAGGACATGCGGATAGCAACAACAATAGAAACAATCAACAATTGGGTTTACGAAATGTTAACATCTCGCGACGTATGTCTTCTATCGTTATTTGTGAATTGGATCAAGGGAACGCAGTGTTTTAAATGTCCAAAATAGATAAACACAGATACCACACTAGCATACATAGTTCGGTGTTTTATACAAAGTGAACAGTCGCGATAGACAGTGAACATAATTTTAACCAACGTTACGTTCATCACTAAATTTGCCAACTCATGTATCGGGACTGAGCTCCAATCTCAGTCCTGTTTCGTCTTTTATAGCCACATGTTTAGGTGCGGTTTTTCATGCAACTATTAACCTCCAATCGATATCATTTTGACAGTCTGGAACTATAAACTGTTCAGAGGGACTCTTTTGATTCTTTAATCATATAATAACGACTAGGATTAGGACTTGTCACACACTTGGCACCTTATGACTACAGCCGCAAACTTGATCCATCATATGGACCTCATAATCTGTTGTTTCTCTTTTGAACAAAAATGTTCAATTGACTAGCAGACTTGCCCATTTGTCTTCTCCGTTGCTATGTCAACAGGCAAAAGATGATTACATAAGGTTTCATCTGTTTCATTTTAAAAATTCTATTAACACTTACATTTGTTGTTAGGTCGTTGATATGACACTCAAATGTGGCTTAACGAAAGTAGCACCTATACTCAGATGTGTGTAACATGTATCCGAAGCGAATGTACATGACGGCATAACTCGCTTTTGTGTACAGTCATTTTTAAAGTTCTGTTGCACGAATGACGATTTGTTATGAAAAGCTAGTCAACAAAAAACTGAAATAAATTAGTTTCTGATGAGTAGTCGGGGATTTGGCTAACTTCAAGTTGAACATCACCCACAATTGATCGCAGCTGTCGCATTCCCATAGACTTTTCAGTCGGCCCCTTTCGAAAAGAAGCACTAGACTCGAGTTTCGCTCTCATTAGAGCTCGTCAGTAGTGCATATCATCGCCACGGCCGGGACTTGAACCACGGACATTCTGTTCATGAGGCAACCGTGTTTACCACTGCGCCATTGACCTCACGTTAGGCACGACAGAATTATCATATGTGAACGCTCAACCACTTTCGCTTGTGAGTAATGATCAGGTTGCCCGATCGTCTCGAAATGGGGACACAGTTACTGTCTGTTAACTCCAATTGATAACCTCGCGATTAGGACTTCCTAGACAGGTCGAGATCTCCGATCTCATTAAACCTGCTAGGCGATATTTTAGATTACTGATGAGCAGTCGGGGATTTGGTTAGTTACAAGTTGAACACCACCCACACTTGATGATATGCACTACTGACGAGCTCTAATCAGAGCGAAAATCGAGTCTAGTGCTTCTTTTTGAAAAGGGCCGACTGGATAGTCTATGGGAATGCGACAGCTGCGATCAATTGTGGGTGATGTTCAACTTGAAATTAGTTTCTGTTTGCAGATAAAATTTATTTAACTAGAGTTCATCCATCGTTGTAGTGGTCTGTAAAATCAGACAGTGCTAGCCTCATGTGATCCGCATGAGTGTTGCCCGTTAAGGTGATGAACAGCATTCGGAACTAGGAGATCCGAATGCAACTATTACAAGTGTCAGTTTTTGATATAGTGGACATACCGCGATTTCCTCAATGATATATACTGATCTATTTGCTTTTCTATACGACTGCCTTGTGGAAGTTTAAAGGTACATTTTTCAAGGGATAGGAACTTATTGTGATAATCACGTGCAAACCCTTCTTCCAGCTTGATCAACTTTGCATCTTTTAAGACATAGTAAACCAGATTGAGATTTAAACTGCTCTATTAACAAACAGGTGAATATCTCTGGGAATATGGTAAACAATATGATTGATGCCATATGTATCTAATTTTGTGTCAAATTTTTGTCAGTCAAAACTGCATTGGTTGAAGTTTTAATTACTGTAACCGTTGTGTGATACGTTCTCAACTAGATAGTGTCTGGATCGAATATGATTGCGCTTGGACTCTTCATGCAAGTTGCCCAGCATATTGATTTTCACGCAAAAAACAATTCAGTGTGCAATTGGGGTATACTTGGGCCTTAGCACTTGGAACTTCTAGTGGAAAGCATCGTATGTCTCGGTGCTACCAGACAAACTGCGATTTAAAATGAAGGTCAAATTGTTTATCCAGTAGAGACTAGAGTTTCTGCATTGATTATGGTTAGAGAACTTTAAAATTTTCTCACGAAATATATCTGAATGCAAAACAGTGCAAGAAACAGTTATTTTAACAAGCAGCGCCATTTCGAAATAAAAATAATCATACAACTGCACTGAAGTTTTGCAACATCAGTCACCTACTAACTTTAGAAAGTGCTTCTTGTATGAGTTGATGACACCTACCACACAGGATTTTTCACATGAAAAGAAAATTAATCTACGATTAGCCCTTTCCACAGAATCTTCAAAGACGACACCAAAATCAGTCTACTCCACTCAACACTCGAGCGTGCGTGCTACTGGAATAATCACACAAACCCAATCAACATTGTTGTTTGGTCATCAGTCTGACAATACAAATTCTTGGATGTCAGCAACTTCAGGTATACAGATATCGACCGAGTCACCGACTCCTCTTCCTTGTCACGTATCTTGTCCACAAATTCAAGGTCGCCGTTATTGTTGGGGTCCAAATGCAAACCAGTGTCAAAAAAGTAAGCCATATAATTGCATCCAAAATTCGATAAAATGTCACTACTTACCAAGACACACAGCTGTTGTAATAAATGTCCATCCTCGTGACGAACACTATGACAATGCCTCACCAGCAGTTCTTGTTTATTGAAAAGTGTGACATGTATGTAAGACAGTGAATACCAATCCAGTCGGTTTTTCAATGATATACTACCGCCAGGGGCTTTCCGGTCGTTCTGATTGCCTTCACGTCGAACAGCGGAATTACGATTTGAGGGTAACAAGTGGAGCCTTTTGGCGATTCAGACTGTTTTTGTAACTTCACTTCTGCCTTTACTAGGGAAAGGGAATATGGTTTCCATGGCTTTATTCTAAATTTGTATGTTGAGTAGTAAGTTGACTCACACTATGAAAAATTACGACATACATATGCTAGACAACAGTTAATATCGTTCAGCTCCGAAGGGTAGTAAGTTGGAGCTTGTTGAGTCTAGGAATAAATCAGAACAGATTGGAAGACAATCAGTTGTTTAAATTTCTGTTATTTGTTTCACACTGGTGTACTTGAAAAGATGACAACAGTGACATGAAAACTCTAGACAGGGTGACCAGCAAGTCCAAGGTTACTTTGGGGTATCAATCGAGATATTATTGTCAGGTTCACTCCTGGCTTTTTGTCCATTGAAGTATGCCCCCAAAAAGCTGAGATGATTGCTCAAAAAATTAACCAAAATTTATGAGTTAATGAGTGCTATTAAAACGGATTACAACGACCATTTTTCATCCAGTAACTCTGAGAGACATGAGCATCATGGTAAGCTGCTGTTACCATGGTGGATATGTAGAAACTAGGCATGCAATAATAGGATTATATTCAATAGGCTAAACAGAAGGCATTTAGAGATTATTTAATGTGGCACAGAAAAGCTGTGGTTCATGTTATTCTCAACCTTGAATTGATACATCTTGTCCCCAGAACAATGTTGCAAACCGAACAGTTTTTTGGTGTTCACATCCGTCCAATTACTACTCACGTCCAAAGCAACCTATCGACTTGAACGACAATCAGTTACAAGAGAACAACTACACGATTTGAACAGATGATAATTATGGAGCTTCTTAATTAGTAGTATAAATGTGTCACTCATGCTCGATAGGAGAAGAGGCTCACTAAAGCTGTCGAAGATTATTAATATCCACATACAGGATCACAAAAAAAGAGTTTTCTGTATATTCTTCCTCTCTTGATTATACAAACATGGTAACAAGTACAACCTGATGAAGTTGTAGAAGAGAGGTCAACACCAGGTACAAACTTTCAGTGAAGAACTCGGTAACCTTAAGAGGATATTTAACTATGCATTTGCATGAACTGAGGACCGATTACAACCAGTGTGTTCATTTTTTTAAATGTAATAAAACGGTATACTCAAGAAAGTTCTGGCTACAATTACATTGTGTTATCTCGGTGGAAAAGAATGAAATGGGAAGTTCTGGTCATGCAGTTTTTGACTCATGCACATTTAGGCATGAAAATGGACCCTGTAGATTTTTGAGAATCACGTCGATAGCTTAATTCAACTGTATCTTTTAACGAGTTACACCTCATCAGTAATAATCACTTCGTCACAGTTCGTGTGGACAAGATTGGTGACTGAGTGGACTAGAGGTTTATCCGGTGGCATCAATAGTTATTAGTCTGGATGTCGTTAACTTCTGTTAAACTTGAACAACTCGGGGGATTGTTAGTTTAGGGATGAAAACTATGAAACCCTGTAGTCACTACAAGAAAGTCGTTAGTATCGTTTTGCTGAAGCACACTATTAAAAAATTATAGTGTTTGTTTTTACTTCCTTACACATTGGTCAGTATTGATCACTCAGCTAAACTTTGCAGATTAAAGGCAACTTTTCGATTTGCCCCGTTTACTATGTAACTCCACTTCTGAACAGACAGCTCATAACGAATAAAACATACTTAAAAACTACTGATAAGTAGTTTGGCAGATTTGATAAAAACTATTGTAAAGTTGCACATTCTGAAATGACAATACAGAGTTAGCTGGGCATTTGTGTTGATTATCGTGGTATATAGAAACTATGGCCAGGCAACCAAGTGGGGCAATGTAAGGAGACAGTTCCTTTAACGTTTCTTATCAACGTAACAACACGATGAGCAGGGTTAAATATGATGTATAGATGCTAATCTATCACAATCAAGTAAACAGTATGCAGACATATAATCTGTCCTAAGACAGAATTTATTATTTTCGGCAAAGAATAAGATAACACTGTGGATTATTAATAAGTAGTGTGGCAGATTTATGAATTTAGATGAGACCCAACTGTGAAAAGTCAGGGCTTCGGCTGGATTCGAACCAGCGACAAACACACCATGTCTCAACGCGGCAAGGGCTCTACCAGCTGAGCTACGAAACCACGCCAGGAGCTGGGAAATTTCGCATTTGGACAGTGGGACGGGTGGGTAACCGAATCCAAATGTGTAATTTCCGAGCTCCTGGCGTGGCTTCGTAGCTCAGCTGGTAGAGCCCTTGCCGCGTTGAAGTATGGTATGTCTGTTGCTGGTTCGAATCCAGCCGAAGCCCTAACTTTTCACAGTTGGGTCTCATCTAAATAACACTGTGGAATTATGTGCGGGTTTCGTTACCTATTGATCTCATACGTTCTCTTGGTCCATGGAAAGAATAGACCCGATCATTACTTACGAGTAAAAGTGGTTGAGTGTTCACATATGATAATTCAGTCGTGTCCAATGTGAGGTCAATGGCGCAGTGGTCAACACCGTTGCCTAATAAAAGCGTGGCCGGAGTAATATACCTTTCTCCATACTGGTTTCTCTTTTAGGCATAAGAAGGTATCTCTCGTGTAAAAGCCTTTCGTTTTAGTGCAGTAGAATTTCTCCATTGTATTTTCAGGCTGTGGAAGTGGCTTATGATTGGTCTAATGGACTCATAGTTTGCGGCCTTTTTGATTGCGACTGCACGCATTGGCTGCTGCACTAGGACAATGTCCGAGGGAACACTTGAGTTGTGAAGACTGTCATATGGTCCAATCATTGGCTTGTGCTCTCTGCCCCATCTGGGCTGGACTCTATACCCCGATTGGACCACATGACGACATTCACAACTCAAGTGTTCCCTCGGACATTGTCCTAGTGCAGCAGCCAATGCGTGCAGTCGCAATCAAAAAGGCCGCAAACTATGAGTCCATTAGACCAATCATAAGCCACTTCCACAGCCTGAAAATACAATGGAGAAATTCTACTGCACTAAAACGAAAGGCTTTTACACGAGAGATACCTTCTTATGCCTAAAAGAGAAACTAGTATGGAAAAAGGTTTAGTCCCGGCCGTGGCGAGGACATGCATTACTGAAGACCTCTGATGACAGCAAAACTCCAGGCAAGTGCTTCCGCTGTTCAAAAGGGGTCGACTGGAAAGTCTATGGGAATGAGACAGCTGCGATCAATTGTTGGTGATATTCAGTCTATATGAAGACCCGGAATAACCAAAACACCTACTAGAAGGTTTGGTCAATTTGACACTAGTGTATAGTAAAGACTTTGGTGTCTTGATTTATCTATCCATAATAATTCAATTCAAATTCTGGTGCCCTGAATTTTATATAATATTATTCTACTTACAGTTCGAAAATGTCAAATTCGGCTTTGCGACGGGTCCAACTGGTGTTATCAAATTCCTCGAACGACACGTGTCTCAAGTACGGAATCGGATTATATCGAGCACTGTTGTCATTCTGAATGTGCAGCCGGTTGTCACGGTCCCCGAGCACGTGATTGTCAGGTAGGATAACGGACGATGGGATTAATCTAGTTTTGTTACGGAAATGAGACAGATACTTCACATCAATCTTTTGATGACTGTCCAACTCGTCCCAACCGACTTTTGGGACCAGTTCATTTCAGAGATAATGTATTTCGATTCAATTGATCCTGGTACAAGTGATTCTTGTAGTACTAAATGATTTGATTGTTTGCAATACGGAATGCGATGTTAACTTTTGCCCTGGAACAAGTCTGCACCCAACATACCAGAGCAGCGATGCTGTTATGAAACTGTTCTGATGTACAATGACGCTTGTTTGTATCTTTTGAGGGGGTGGAATAACAGTTTATCAGACGAATTCTAAGTAAGAGAATAACACGAATGTATGAAGGTAATTACATGAGATCCTTTGTTTTACCATGATTTATACATGTGTATGGAAGTCATATTGAAACCCACGAAATATTACTTTCTGTAGTACATTTTGTTATGTAACATTAATACCAGAGTACCCCTTTTATTTAACTCGCCTCTTCTTAGTTAGATGTGTTAACTCTCAATTAAACGCAATAGCCTGATGAACCTCTGCAGATTAAATTGCCTGGAAATAAAATGGCTAGCTTGAATTGGTCATGATTAATTGTCATGCCATCCAACTTCCTACATAGTATTGCTATGGTCAGTTCAATTCCTTGAATTTCAACGTTTATTGATGCTATGCGCGTGAGTGGGGAAGAGAACTGAGGAATCGATAAGATTTGAACATGTGGTTCGTTGAGCTGTGGTCTTTGTCTTTTCGTGATAGATGTAGGAGCTGAAGTAGAAATTCTTTTCGGATGAGGTTCAGTACTACAGGATAGTGATAAAAGTTTTTGGTGGAGCATTGGAAAAGACGACCATTCCTATTCGCAAGATCATGAGTTTGATTTCCAGATTGTGCTCTCCTGTCCCCAGCCGGACCGTAATTAATTTATGTGTGGTTTAGAATTATCTGTGTTTGCAAACGCCTTGTTGTGTTCTTAGGTTGTTACTTACGGTAGTAGTCACAAAAGCGGTGGACAACTGTTTTGACTTAACCGAGTTTTAGCACTGGCGCATCGAATCAATAATTTGTGGACAGGTGTCAGAATAGTTATCCCGAAAATTATCCGCTAGGTCATCGGATTACGGCTAAGTAAACATTCTCACATATCTTTCTATAACTTCTATAGTTCTATGTCTGTAATCTAATGGATATATTTTCAGACTATTATTCTGATAGCTGTCCGCAGTGATTGACTGGATTCCACAACGCAGATGGCGCTGATGAGACTAACTTCGATCAAAACAGTCAATCACCACTTTGCTGGTGATTGTTAAGACCAACCGCTTGCGAAATCTTCCTTTTAACCCATTCGGAGGTAGCAGTGGATAGTTGACGTTTTACACACCAGCCATAAAAGGTACACCGGTCTCAGGATATGGGGGGAGTAATCGCAATGACCGAGGTGTTGTACAAACAAGTGTTTACCTGGAGTTCTGCGCGATTTTTTATAGCAGACCAATGAAATAGTTTCTTCAGTCATGGGTGATTTTTAAGTGAAAAGGTAAAAATAATCATACGTAATTTGTTTCATTTGACTTGGGATACAAGCTAACGAAAACATATTGCACAACCGCCCTTCAGCTTAGATTGTCAGTACTGTTTCATATGACGAGTAACGTGTGGACCATTCGTTCTCCTGTTATGAATAGGCCTGTCTGCGTTATTCCGTCGATGGTGTATGTACCTCCGCTTGTCCATCTTCCACGATCTACGACAAGGCCACATTCACATGGAAACAAAATCCGTATGGACTACTGTCATTCGGCTGGGCGTGTGTTCGCACGTGCCCAAGTAAGCAGGAAACGTTTGTTCTCACTTCAGTTATTCTTTTGCTCCTATTATATATGTATTACGGCTTATTGTGAATGACATTTATCGTTTTGGACAAGCATTACACACTCAAAACAACCCACTTGCTTTCGAGTTTGCCTGGACTGTGTGAGGATGAGAATGAGACAATTGTGAAACAGACCACAAACCTTGTAAAGAGAACATTTCATTAATTGAGTGGCATTGAAACAACCTTCAATGAAAACATTATCATCATATCGCAACTCGAATTCACTTGGACTATTCAGCTGTTTTATTTCTCTGCAAAAATTAAACCTAATTATTTCTCAGCGACAATTAGTCTTTTTTACCGTAAACTAACACTCAGCAAGACAACTTGCGTAATGTTCTGTACTCATCTAGTAAGCTCTAGAGAACCAATAGTCTTGTTTACTGAATTGCTTTGCAGGTAGATGATCAGCGAACAATTGTATATGTGGGATTGTTCGATGATTTTGAAATGTCAAGGAACGTTAGAGTCATGCAGTATAACTAGTCATGATGTACGTGGGCGACAATGCATTTTGAACTGAATCATGTAGAAGTAGTTTACCTGATTTTCATTAGAACCCCCGAGGTTTGATGAGATATTAGTGCATACAGTACGATGAAGCATTCCACGAAACTTCCGAAGGTAGCTGCTCAGAATTAGGGAAACTCTGAATATGCAACTGCTTCATGCGTTTACGTGAGTTGCTGATAACGTTTATCATTGACAAGTGAAAGTAATCCATTCACACGTTGAATTATCAAGTATATGTAACGAAGCATTGATCATCTAGATAAGACAAACAAACTATACAGTAACAGGTGTCTGTTGCAGCATTTCAATTATGTAATCTGAGAATGATGAAATACGTTCAGGAGTATCCGTTAAAGTTATGGGAACAGCAAAGTACGAAACTAGGCTTGTCTGTTATGTTTTATCAGATGGCCAATTAAGACACAGCCGTAACCAGAGTGAGTGAGAAAATCGGACGATAGCGAGTGCGGACTGTGTCTCTTTTGCCAATTACGCAATCGCTGTTTTAAATTACGAGTTTGATTAATTGTATGCCAAGAGAGGTTAACTGTCTGCACGGACAACTTTTGATCAGACAGGTCATGGTTACGCATACGGATGTTAATGGCCCCGACAAAGGTCCGTGGTAAGAAGCTGATCATTTCCGATCAACTTCCTGACGTACAGTAAATGATATAAAAATGCATCTATCCTGCTGACAGAATGACTAGAACCGATAAAGTGAACAACAATCGTGCATCAATCGCGTTATTCACACCACTGTTTAATTACACAGGAAAATGTTTACGTACCGCATCGTTTAATAGCCTTTTCTTCCGAACAATATATAATGATCAACAAGATCAGACAAATGAATACACACAAAAGCTGGTTATTGAACTTGGAAGTTTTCTGTGAGTTATCACGTGATAATGAAGTTGAACAAAAGGTCACACACGAGTAAGCTGCAAACTTAGTTTCATTGGCCAACTTTCAAGCTGTTTTATGCTAATTACCGTCACAGTTTATCTTCTGAAAAGAAAACTTTGAACTGTATATTTCTTATCCATAGAGAGTGACCATCTATATCGCTTTCCAGACGGAGTGCTTCAGTACTACCGTGCATAACTAAACAGCCGTGTGATTGAGACAGTTTTACGGTCGACTGTTTCTCACTTAGCCGTCTTCAATCATTCAGCTTATCTGTCGAGTGCCATGAAAACCATCCATACTTGTTAGGTTCCATATAACGAAGACAGCAGTAATACTTCTAGGGGATAAATCTTACCTCGATCTTCTGGTGGAGCAGTCAGGTAGCAGATCAATTAATTCCTGCCAGACTTCACATCTGTCTCGATAAAATGTTTATCAGTTTATTACTGTAGTCAAAGAAAAGCAAGCAAGAAATGAAAAGACTGGCCATAACATTTGGTATTGAGTTTTAACGTTTATATGCATACTTATAAAACTCACAACAGGGGCAGTTGGATGTTTTTTTCTGTTTGCATTGGTTCCTCGTGACTTATCAAACCTTGCCAAGGTGCTTGAGATTAAAGGCAATTTTGTAAAATAATTGTTCATAGTTTTAGGTAGCTATGCGGTTTTCCAGTTAGCAACAATTTTTGTTGAGTACAACATAATGATTAGTGTATCCGGCAAGTACTTGATACCAATCTGGTCCACCAACTGTATTCAACACAATTTTTAGGTTGGTTGGATTGAACACTTACACGTAATGAACTTGTTGTCGTATTCAACAATTTTCCGGCTAATCTCCTTCCAAATTCCTCACTAAACTTGAGTTTTGTTTCTAGTTAGCTCATCGGTAGGAAAGATTATGTTAATTGTGCGTAGAAAAACAGTGACCTGTTTATTTGTATACACCGGGCTAATAATAACCATGATTTTTTGATATCCGACACCAATGCCCAAATATAATGTGGCACAAATATTTGTTGGTCTTGTCTTGTTACTTTTTATGAGTTAGTAGTAATGTACCTCAGGAATGGTAAATCGGTGAATTGCATCGAACCGAAAATGTTTTTCAAACGTGTATTCTGACTGATTTTACATTTGAAGAAGTATTTCAGCCGGTTCCTGTCGAAATTAATTGTTGGTTTTCCACGTTTTCCCTACTATGGCTGATCAGATGTATAACGTTTGGTCATATCTTCGATTGTGAACTGCGGCCCAAATTCTTTTCAGACTATTATGTTGAACACCGCGCTATTCACCTCGTATTGGACTGGATCGACTATCATCATTTAAACGCATAGGCACACTCACTTGTGAGTGTTGCTCGGGTTGTGTGATCGACCACAGTAGCCATCGTATTAACTATACTGGGCAACTTTACATGTTTCAACTCTCAGTCAAATGAGAATCCGGTGTTGCATTTTTTCAGCTAGCTAATGTTTTTTTGTTTCTGGTGCATGATAACCACATTGTACGAATACGCATCAGCCTTAGGATATTAACGAGAGTGAATATTGTTTAATAAACCGTATGTTAATACAGGGAGCAATTCAGAAGTGTGGAAAATTGACAGGTTCATTTGAGATGTCGTAATTGAGTACGGAATAGCTGAATGAGATCTGTGACTGATGTTTATATTTGGCGGCCTGTGTAAGTGGGCGATGACCGGTACTCATTAGAAACCATATAAAAAATCCACACTGGACGCCGAGATTAACAAAAAGTATGGTATGAAAAGTTAGACTTAGGTTTAGAGATGACTTATTGGCTTCGTGGATTTTCATAGACCATAGGTTTGTAAAAAGAATTGGATTTCGAATTCAAACCGGTCTCTGGTAGAAAAAGTTCGGTTGGGGTGTTATTTGTTTTGTGTTTACGTGATCAGTACCAGTACAGGGAATCGAAGGGACCGTATTACTCAACATGAACAATTGGCTGTGGTTGAGTGTAGACAACCGCCCCGCTACAGTAAGTCTATCAACTTGGACTGACGGTTCAGGTCATCGGTTGTTAACCGAGTTGGGCGTTTAGGTTGTAGGCAGTTGATTCTTTCACATCCCAATTGATCACTGAAGCACTTAAACAAAATTGGAAAAACATATCGCTACCACGATCATGCTGAAGCTTTGAATACGTTATCTTGATAAAACATTCGTAATCCTGAGAAGCTCAGTATTAGAAAACAAACACAGACTATTCAACAATAATTCCAACTATGATAAACTTACCGTTGAGGTTAAGACCGACAGACGGCTACCTTTCTTGAATACACTAATCGGCCACAAACTTGATAGTGGCCTGAACACAGTTTACTAAAGAGAACCATAAACAGTCCAACTGTTCAAATTTCACAACAGTCTCCCAGTCCACCATAAATGAAATTGCATTCGAACTCTGTTCAAAAGACCTGAAAAAATTCGCATTACCACAGAGCTCCGATCGAAGAAAGAAAAGTTCCTGTGTTAACTAATTCTTCGCAATAGATTTCCACAAAATTTTGTCACGTGATATCTGTTGCAGAAAATAAAAAGACTCAAACTCTAAGGAATTATTGACAAATCGAAATGTTATTGTACCATACATTAAATCCACATCAGAGGTAGCCGCAAACACTCTGTGACCAGACTAGCTCACAAACCAATGATAACATTACGAGGGATACACACGAAGCCAAAGGAACAATTGAAACTCACCGATAAAATAGGTGTTACATGGAAAAATCAAGACAATGGATGCGGACAACACTGCATCAACCAGAAAGGAAGAAAACTATCACTACGACTAAACTGACAGGGAATGGCCCTCGAGAGGCACATTCAATTTTCTCTGAGCTTTGCCGCCCAGGATCAAACTAGACTGGCACTTGAAATAAGCACGGCAAAAATTCTTATTTAAACACCAAACACACAAAAGAACTTACTGAAGTGCAGTACTCATCATACAGTTCAGTGAACAAACACATTGGTTTGGACAAAATCTATAAGCCATTGCGACCAACAAAACTGAAGAGAGATGAGCACCACAAGATCAGACCGGTGATCAAAGGCAGACAACGAATAACAAATCAGACTGATGTGCGTAAAAAAACAACTAATTGTCCACTCAAAAGACAAGAGTCAGTCAACCATATTGCAAGTCCAAGTTTAACAGGAACCAGAAGTGTTCAGTCAGGCTCCATGTTGTGTTCAAAAGGTGTTCAAAGGTGATGACCAGTCAAGCTTCAGTTTACAAGTTTAGAATTATCATGAGACGATTACTTGTAATCCAGATAAAAGTTCGTATGTAATGGAAAGTGATCAGTCAGAATTCGAGTGAAAGTGTCAGCTCACGTTCGTTCAAAAGAGCTCCACCAACCTTCACGTCTAAACCCCTAAGCCCAAACATCTACGCAATGATGATGTAACCATGTTTGATTATATAACGTTTGCAACTTAACTGTCAAGCCTGGTGATCAAGTGGACATCTATAACTGAACTACAATGCTTAATTCCGTACTTGCGAATGGAGTTGATTTTAGACGCACGAAGTATACTGAGCTGAATAAAAGTGACTTGATTGACAAACGAGGCTACACAGATGAGTAGTATCATATGTGACTTAGGATGTACACGATACAGCTTTACAAGGTTTAGAGTTGAAATTCCGCTGTTCTTTTTTGTTTTCATTTTGCTTACCATCTTACTGACCATTCTTTCGATTTCGTACTACGGAGTAAATGCATTTGAAAGGAAAGCAAAAGCAGTACATTTTTTGAAGTTAGACTACTGGATGAAAGAATGAAAAATACCAAACTACTAGAAACCCTTTAGGGGATAAAAGGTTAGACCGTATTTCTGAATCATTGAGAACAATTGGTCCGCAACACTGTCCGGTACAATCTTTGATGCTGTTGTGTCCTATCTGAGCAGTGCTGGTGAGTATGTCTCGGCCTTCGTATTGATTAACTGGCCCGTCGACTAAACCGTCTTGTACACGAGTTTGTGAGTGTTTATCGTGATAGGACAATTGCACTCGGCGTATCACGTGGTTAGACCACTGCATTTATGTTGGTTAGCCCTGACCTTCTTTGTTTCGATTCACTTGTACACATGATTTGCTTTACGCTGCTTGTTTGCGACACGAATACTATTACGAGGAGGAGTCAAAAAGTAATGCCATTTTATTTCGGACAGGTATAATTACCAACACAGGAACGTGTATTATATATCAAAATAAAGCTGGTCCTCTGTGGACCGCATCCCTACTTCTCAACATAGCCACCGTTACGCTCAATAGCAACGTTATACCTTTGAATGAGCGCATGTATCCCTGCCTCGTAAAATTTTGTTGTCTGTTCTTTGAGCCACTTCTTCACTGTGGTTTTCACTTCCTCGTCACTGGAATAATGTTTGCCTCTCAAACCCTCTTTCATGGAGCCGAAGAGGTGATAATCTGAAGGCGCTAAATCTGGTGAGTATGGAGGATGCCGTAAAGTTGTCCACCCGAATGAGGCGATTGTCTCCCTTGTCTTGATGCTTGTGTGTGGTCGAGCATTGTCTTGCAGAAGGAGGACTTTGCGGATTGGCAAATCGGGTCTCACTCGTAGGATTCTTGCTCTGAGCTTCGTCAGGGTCTCGATGTTGGTTCCCAACTTTTCATCCTTCAAACGACGAACACACCTGCATACATTGCTATAATCTACAGTATTGTCCTCAAACACATTTGTTAATCGTCTGTGAATGTTCATGGGGGTTTCCCCTCAGCAACAAGGAATTCAATCACTGCTCTTTGTTTTTGACGCAACGTGGTCAGCCATCTTGAATTTTCCTTGTGAGTCTAAAACCATGAAAAGTGAAAACAAACTATTACATAACGTAAATGATATAATCATTTATAACTGGGAAAAAAATCAGGTAATTTTATGAAAAACTTCACCAGAATTAAAAACATTGGCATTACTTCATGACTCCTCCTCGCACTTACTGTAGGTGTTTTGAACTTGGAACCTAACGGATACGCTTCATGAGATTTCGACTACTGCTTAAGGTTGGGTGAAATGACATGAACGCAAGAGAAACAGTCATAAGTGCTTTAATGAAAAACTCTCATTGATTTTATTCCATTCATTCTATTCACGCAGAGTCGTTCCTTCAAGATGGAGACATTTGTGTGCCAAAATGTACACGACCTGGAACGTATGACAACAAAGGTGGAAAATGTGTTCCCTGTCCCAACGGAGTTTGTCCAAAAGGTAACAAAATGCATCGTTTTTCTAAGATTTTATGTCAAAACCATACGTACAAACATATTTCGTAGTGATGGTTTCAACTGTTCTGTTCTGCTATGGGGGTGCAAACGAAGCAATAACAATCGGGTTGTTTTACCTGATATCGTGATACACAAAACAGTTGAGTCAATATATCGATTGATTGACGATGTTCGCAGTGCGATCTACAATGTCGGGTTTCTCACGTTCTGTTGACTGCGTCAATGAGGTGATCAACAACAACTCTGCTATGTGTTCATCTATGAGAAGCATCGTCATCTTCTGCTGTGATACGCTAACAGAGTCTAGCTGGCGGAATGAAGATAGCCTGCACAGTTGACAGTTTATATGACACATGACAATGACAACCTTGCCCTATTTGAATAGCAATTCTAATGAGAAACTTTCCTGTAGACCAGTTACATTCCGTCTTCAATTGTTTTGAACATCAGTACATTTTTGTAGACGTCATTCTGTCGTGGAGGCTTTTTCTGATGAGATTCGTTCTTTGTAGAATAAGCTGAGTAAAGTACTTGACATTAGCAGTTAGAAACCGCTGACAATGTGCTCCCGATCTATGTGAACATTTTTGTAGAAACTATCACACGGTATCTATTTTAATAGTTCATTCTAACCAGTTGAGCTTCTGTAGTTCATAATTCGGGGAAGTTTGCATATTTATGTGGTGGTCATAAGTAGTGGTCTGAAAAGCTCCAGTCCATACGACGAGTAAACGGGTGTTGTTGACCTAAATGTTTACAACAAGCACGGTTGAAATTGTTTCTTGTCAGTGTACTTGCATGTTGAATAAGCCAAACTGGTATAGATACACATGGGCTCAGTTTTAGGCTAGTTTCTCAGTACTACAACATACCAGATGTCAAAGCCATTTATAAATCAACACTTGACCTTATCTACGACTCTATGAAGAACGTAAGAATAAGAGAGTTGAAATAATTTATTTAAAATGACCTATCAAATAAGTATATATAAAGAAATATTTTGTAAAATTGACACACTCTTCCATAATGACAACAATTTGCAGCGTAATCGAATGGTTTGTTCTGACCACAAGATATTAACAAATTTACACAGTAGTCGATCAACTTCATCAACTTTTCTAGATGAAACATACACGTTGTAAACATGCGATAAAAATGACTTCATCCAGTATGGTACTCACTAGCAGTTTAGTTAACACAGTTTATGTTATACATGGTATCACTGAATTAATTAATCGAATATGGAAGAGGCTACAATAATGAGAACATTGTCTCCTTAATATCAAGTTTTTATAACCGAGCTGACGTTTGCGTGCATGAAGAATAATACAAAACAAAAAACGGACTTATGGCATAGAGTCGTCAGCTTAAACCGCATCATTGAAGGGTATTCGGCATTGCAAACTTAACTGCCATAATTTGAATCCGAAAGGTTCTGCTACACCGGTAAAATTCGTAGTTTTTCTTGGTGATTCTGCATCAAACTATTTGATTACATTTTTCTCATCTTTTCCGTTAAGTTTGTACTTTCAAAGATATTGAGAAGATCAAAGGCATCGATTATCTGCACAGAAGCTCGTTAAGAGCAATGCGAAATTGCACCACGTTTGAAGGAGATATTAAACTGTCCAGACAATCATTTGTCGGGTGAGTTGCTTCAATTGGATTTCTGTTAGTCAGTGAAACATGACAGCTGACTGCAAAACATGTCATAAACGTTCTAATGGTGAAACTTTATTGATGTTTAAACACTGTCCCTTTTGCGTGGTTTGTCAATGAAAACGAGATATGGTTTGACCAACAGATAAATTTATTGGATTTTCCGGTCTATTTTAAACCGTTTTTACTGTTTCTGTGGTTATGGTGGGGCCTACAGATGTTACTGTGTTCGGTTCTCACTTGACGGTTAATCTGCTGCAGTTGTTAGCATGTGACTGTGAATTCTACAGTGACCGACTACCTGGATTTCCTCGCCATTTACAGTCCCAAGGGTAGCTACACTGTATTACATACATAGCTATCAAACACATGCGGCTGCCAGCCACCGATGCAGAAGAAAGTTGATTTAAGTGAATTTTAACAAGAGTACATGATGTCACTGCGACATACTGGAACTCGATAGCCAGTTAATCTAGTAGATCTTCACGGAGGGGTTGAAAAAAAAGTGCAGTTGACTCAAAATAGAGGTTACTTTTGGCCTACCGCTACAACTACGCACCGACCCGACAACAGTCCACACAAACTGATATATTGTCAATAGAAATATTTTGCTAGGAAATATCAACTGTGGCCTCAATATTGTGGGGATGCTACCACATTCTCTGGTCGCTTGCTATTGATTACATCATTGAAGACAGTCTCGTGTGCGTCATTAGACGTTTATTTGCAGTCCAGGTTTAATCGTGGATTGTGAATGAAATCAGGAAATTCGAAAAGCTCCTTTCTTGTCAATTCAGATATCGATAGCCTCCCTGTCGTGTGGTCTTTTACGGTCGTCCATCCCCAGGTGCCCTAATATGGTCTCACTGTGATTCAGATAAATTTATTCACACCTCAACGGTTTTGTTTACATTTAATGACTATGGGATACACCGTGACCATCTACATAGTCTCCAAGTCGTAACCATTTGTTAGAACCAAGTAACTCTAGGCATACTTGTTGGTCGCTTGTTGAGGTAACGGCATTGACCACCGCGTTGTCTACTCACGTGACTGAACGCCGGTTATACGAATGGGGTTCACGAAAGCCGTTTTCCCGAACGCATGTTAGGTGCTAACACAACTGAATCATGTGAAGTGTCCACTAACGTTTTCACGGAAGCTGTACTGTATGCTATACGTAATAATTTATTCACCACTACATACTACTAACTCCTATTGTGAAACTAAAACATGTACTGGTCGGTTACCATTTGACTCTATGAATTTGATTTGCAAATTACCATTGCCATCGTCACCAGGTTTAATAAAATGATAGAAGAAAAGCATGAAACCACTGTTATGGAAACGTCGAGTACCACAGTTCTGAAATACCCGAAGGTCTAAGAAGCCGTAATTATTGTACAGATCAAACTCACGAGGCATCTAGACACCATTATTTTGCATCTCTCTGGACTATCAGAGCTTCACAAACCGTGTTTACCTTTAAAGCCAGTTTTGGTTGTGCAGGATTTAGTCTATGATCTATCAGAACCTGAAATCAGTCTAGACAGAAATCTGCATTTACAAACCTTGCAGTTTATTCAGAGTTGTGGGCACAATTTGGACGGTTCGCATTCCCAATGAAAGGTTGTTTTATTGATGTAAAGTCTTTAGTTACAAATGTACCATTGGATAGAACATTAAATTACCTATATGACATTTGAAAATGACAATATTTTGCCCAGCCTACAATCTGATAATTTGAAGAAATTGCTTCTGAGATGCCCTGTTTGTGTGCAGGTAATGATATTTTTGATAAAATGAAGCAGTGCAAAAACCTTTTAGGACACAGATGTTGGCGGATATTTTCATGGGCACTTTGGGGGCATTTTGTACCTACAAACAACCAAACAAACGTGTTCCTATCGGCGGTAGACTGGTGTCATTTTCTCGACCATGGACTAGATTCTCAACATGGCAGCTGTTCCAAATGAGTTCAGTTGCAGACATCCACGAACTAAATCTGCTGCTGAATGGCAAGCAGAGGTACTTTCTATACTTTTGATGTCTTCCTTAGTAAAAAGAGATGAGGATACTTTAAAATAACTTGTGTGTTGTAAGAATACGTGATATGAACATTTTGGTTTTAGTATTAATTATTATTTTGAAAAAACATGGACACTTAAAATAACTTCATTCATTCCGTTAAAACACAAACGCTATTCATTAGAAGATGTGGCATTTGCAATCGGTAATGTTTGGTTAAATGTCGGTTAATCTTTCATTAGACTGCATTTCATAACAGGCGTCTTGTGGTAAAAAATAACCCGAACCACATCGCAAAAAATTTAACTGTTTAACGATCGACGTTCAGTTTCGAGATGTCGCGTTCTAGCTTTGATGCAGTATTGACTGGGGTATTCGAAAACACCATGTGGACATTTGAGTGGTGTCTTGCTTCTGATTCACCAGACGTTGGCATTCGGCAGTGATATCCTGCAGGGTAATGTGGGAACATTGTTCCATCTTCGCCAAAATCCGGGTTCTGATATCTCCTTCCTTTGGTGACTGGAGTCCATAAACGAAAACTAGACGGTTGAATTGACTTTCGGTCATTGTGCGAAGCTTGGACCGTTTGCACTCCCGAATGACTGTTCCAGCGTACGTCACCTAGTCATCATCTGCTGAATTCACGAGCTTCCGGCACTGGTAGCGTATGGTAAACAGGGATGATTGGTCGCCAAAGATTTGAAACAGCATCTGGGTGGTTTCGTCAAGGCTGAAATCCTGTGGGTTCTTCGGCAACATAAATTTCATTTACCGTTCGTGTTCTGACGCACCAACTTCACGGACCAGCAGCCTCACCTACCGAGTATCGTCAACGTCTGACAGTTCCACCATGAAAACATCCTCATGCTTTTTGAACTAAAACTGGAATGTGGTCCCAGTTACAGGATCAAAATGAAACTCACTGATAGAGTTAATTAAAGATTCTGCTGCAGGTTTGAAGGATTCGTTGGATCCCGTTGTCGGTTACTAGAGACTCAGTTTCTGAGTCAGCGTTTCAATCTGTTTTAATTACGCTTGCTCAAATTGTTTCTGCTGCTGTTGAAAGAGGGTTTGCATCTGCTCGAACGCAAGCGACGTCGTGAGTTCTTCCGTCACCAAATGTTACAAACCCTCGAAAAGATACGCTGGTTCGTCCATGGTATATTAAGGCGTTTGATAGAAATTTAATTCCCTTCCTCGTAATGAAGAAAACGGAGAATCTTGGCCTCGAAAATAACTCGACTGTCCCCGTAATTGCTCCCAAAATAAACCAAAAGACGGGCGTAGAAAGCAACTTTGTTCCGGCTTAACAAAGTGTGCGAAAAGGAGAGAATTATGGGGTATTTATATAATGCACAACGACCTACAAACATTCTCGAATCAGAAACTGGCAGGACAGTTAACGAAAATAATAATTGAGGTCACTTAGTTACCAATCATCATAGCAGAATTATGGCTGAACAGGTAAAAAAATAGTGAAGGTTATCTCTCGACAGTTCAGTACATTTTCGGTCATTCTAATTGATCGAAATCGTTTTTTTTGGGGGTGGGAAGGTGGTTTTTGACGGAAAAAATGGATCCCGTAACATTACTTTGCCACAGAAAATGATGTTTGACTTAGTGTGGTCATGCTTTTCCCTTTGGAGGTAATTTCCATTCAGATAACTAAACTTTATTATATATTTCTGCTTACTGGTCTACTCAACTCCAAATTTTTCTTCTCACAAGTGACCCATTTTACAATTTGACCGAAGCCATGGAAGGCGTTCGGTGGGAGGACTTGATGGAAGGGCTGTCTCACTTACGGAAAGTGACCGGTGTGGTTTACATAAGTGCCGGATCTGATGCATCATGGTTGAAAAATTTTACGTTTCTACGCAACCTAAAAGAGATTGGTGGGGGTAAGTGAGCTGGTTCTAACTGACAGGATTTTTTATAGTTGCAAACTCTGCCTCCATCTCTGGTTCGTTCCTGATACCCTGAAAGACAAAATTATGCAGTCGTTGTATTCTGTGACCTTTCTTTCATATAAATAAGTCCACACTATCTCATTTTTGCAACGGAAAACATTGAACTGAATTTTGTCTATATGTTTTTTTTATTCAAGATAGATTATTTGTAAAACAGAAAAATAGCAGTAACAAAAGTAGGCGGCCTTTCCAGGTTGCTGTCGTAACGTCTTGTTTAAGCATTGACACAACGTTAACCAGTTTCGTGGACACCAGTCAAGTTTACAGCCGAAAAGGAGTATTGCTTAAATTACACGAAAAATACCGAGTTTAAACATGAGGAGAACGTGTAACAAACAGGCTCGTCATCACTGTAAGAAGGATCAGGTCAGTTGTACAAAGATAAAGATTGCTGCTAAGATAGTGATCATGATTACGTAATTTATTCAGTCTGGACATGGATACAGGATCGTGAGAGATTCATTGTCATATGAAAAGAAAAATCGGTCAATTCCGTAGCAAATGTACACTGACTACCACCTTTGTGTTCACTTGTGCACACGGTTTGGACATGTGGTGACCAGCAAGCTTCCAATCAACACAGTTTGGTATAAGTGTTTGACTAGCCACGCCCAGCCACATTCTAGTATTATGGTTTACCAAGCCAAGTGAATAGTGTCTGACAAAAAGGCACACACAGTGAATGAACCATTCACTCGGTCATTTATAAGTCTTGGCCTGCCTTAGCTGAAATGATAGTATCCATCTCGGAAATAGCAATGTTTATCGTCTGTGTACTCCAGGTGAATTGGTTTCGAAAATTAACAAAATTCCCGCAGAAAGTGTGAAATGTCTTTATCTGAACTGATTTCAATCACTACCTAAGTGTACCGTCATGCCATCTTAGGGCTTGGCTTCCACCCGTACATAGTTCATGATATATTTGTGTGATAAGTAAGGATTTAATGACACTTCTTGCACTCTGCTATTACTCAGTTTTACATAGATAAGTGTGCCGCAAAGTGAAAGGGGGTAGCCTGTTGATTTATGTCCGCAGTAGGAGCAAAAACTCATAAACAAGTTTAAGTACCCGATCATTGAGAGATACCTTCACACAACTCTGCCATCAAATTTGTATGGGGCGGAATTTACTGTCGGTTAGATGTATAGAGCATATAACGTGGTTCACAAAATCCCCTGAATAAATGATCAGTAGAGAGAATAGTGGGAAAAGATTGAATCGAATCAGAACTGGCGACTAGTTCGATTCTTCAACAGATACTTCTGGGAAAATATTTGTGAAACGAACTGGATAAATGGTATGCATCCAGTGGTTGGTTCCTATTGTGAACTGTTTGGCCAGTTCATTATAACCTACCGGTAGAAAGATTTTTATATTTAATAAATCACTCCCAATGTCCACTCTTATCTCTACCAACCATAAAACGAGTATGATGTTACCCGCGTCTAGCTTGTTCATAGTCGTACTGTTCTGTCGGCAGACAGCTAGCAGGCATCTAATCACTCACGTGAGGCAGTTTGTCTCGTCTTAGTCAAACAGGTCATTCAGATTCAGAGTGGATGCGCAATGGTTTGGCACCTGCCTCGGCAACTATTCACTTAAGCTTGGAGACCGTGATCGATCAATTACTCGGAATGTTTCAACTCTGCCTTCAGTTGTCATAACTACGAGGTGACCAGGTGTAATAGCTAAAAGTACCATTGAGAACGGAGACCGAGTATTTATTGCCCAGAATGTGCAACTGGTCTCGTATAATGTTGTAAACGGCACCGGCAAGCGTACATCAAGAAGATGTAGCCAATCCCAGCTAATAATATCCAGTAATCTCGACATGCTGCGTAGGGTTCATCGGTTGCGTATAAAAAATGTCTCGGCATCGGTAGCTGTGTACCTTAAAACGACATATCATCCTCTTACTAGTGATCCATCAATGTGATCTGGTTCCAACATGATAGTTATTCTGGCCAGACAGACAAAGCATTTATCAATAACAATGCAAATCTCTTAGAGAACAACGCACCACAAGCTGAGCAACATTTTCGAACAAGCTGTCCATTCCGATCTGAATAACGCAGCACGTTGCCTTCATCACGGCACTCATATATGGATAACATGGTCAACTAAGGTGTTGATGGAAAGTGGGACAACACGGTTCAATGATAAGGCCACAAAACTGAGACACGCTAAGTGACGTTTACCGTTGTGGGAGCACGGCCATAAAACGTCACGTGACAGTTCACAAGTGGGGCGGTGAACCTAAAATAACGTGCTTCAGACACTACGAGGAGATTGTTCGTTTTTGACCACCCTGTTAGTAGTTTGAAAATCATGAATACAGTATTTTACTGTAAGTCCGTTTGGTGAAAGCACTATCGTGATAGCACAATCCGTTGAGGAAATATCGTATATTTGGTTTGTCCGTTTGCAGTCACCGATACAGGCTAGTTGCCGGTCTAGCGTTGCCTTTCGGACGACGAAACATCTACAGAGATGTATGTGAGCAATCAGGTGATATTGATCGTGGACCATGGTGACTGAAACACTGGGACGATGGAGCCGAGCGACATGACCTGAAATGCGCGTTCACCCCTGTTCCGGCTGAGATGGCTGGTTGAAGCTGTTCGCTGATCCGATTCGGTTAGGAGGCTTGCTTTTGGGCAAGCCCTTTGGTTTAGAAGCCGGCATTCGTATCCGTATTCACACTGCGTGGGCAACCGGTAGTACTCTGGCTGTTTCAGCCCTGCCTTCAGCTATCAAGGCATCCGTCAAACTGCTACTCAAATGGCAATGGCACTAGCACCCGAGACGAGGCTTGCCCGACCTATCAATCCATTCGAACGACAGCGATGGCTGAAGCCTATGCTAGTCTTGGTGGGTCTCTCACGCACCCACTGACAGAAGACCGGTTTGTCAGATAGGATGTGTTGTTCTTGTGCCCTCTACCTTGCACGAACCCACCCACAGACTCAGGGCTCATCGCGGATGTGTCAGCCAGCAACCTTATCGGTTTGGCAACCGGTCTAGATGTAATAGGCTTGTTTACTCCTTGTTGCGTAAGGGACAGCCAATCCCTGTGTATGGTAGCTTATTCATGTCCATATTAGCCACGTGGCCCCGTTCGTTCCTGAAACCCTCTTGGGACATGGTAACATGTGAAAGTGATGTCAGAACATCTTAAATTGGAAGTGGTGTATCCTTCCAGTTTGGAGTAGCTTGTCTGAAATTTGTTCGACGGCGACTAACTGGTAGTGATGTGATAGTTATTTCCTCTTTGCTTGAGTTCATTGGAATAAACGTTTGGTTTAAAATCAAAGCCATAAAACATCTGATCCTCGAGCATTTCCCGTTTATGCCTATCTCATGTGTCTGAAAGCAACTGAAGCCCTGTGCATCTTTTTGACTTGTGTATGAGCTCCATACGACCCACAAAAAGGGAATTTGTTTAAAATTATGGCTAGCTCGTCAAATTCCGTATACTATTTGTTAACATTCCAGTTGAATGGAGTATCACTTTTATGAAGATAAGAAAGGGGTTTTTGCAAGCAGTTGGTCCCGGTGACAAAAACTGTTGATTGATTTCAACCTATGAACTTTGGGGTTAGTAACCATGTTACGACAAGTTTAGTTGGTGTCTTACGTATCATTTTTTCTGGTGATGCACAGTGAATAGTATACACGAGAACACAGTTACTATAATTACTAGTAATGGCAAATACTTATCCATCTATAATATTTATCTACACACATTTTCCAACTGTAGAGATTATACAGTTTGGCGTTTCATTTCTCGTCCTCTCTTCCCCTCTCTCTCACATCCTTGACTAGCTAGCCCGAGTGTTCAACAAACGCGAGCAATCAACATCAATTCAAATCAATATTTAGAGTTTATAGGCTTCACGTCACTCAAACGAATTGGACATCCAAGTATCTTAATTACAGGAAACCCGAATTTATGTTATCTGGATCGCATCGATTGGGAATCGCTGATTGACCAATCTACAATTCGGCATGCAAGGTCTGTCCCAAAGCCATTGGAATTGCCAGAAAGTATGTCTGAGAACCACAAAGCGTTACTACGTGCTTGGCTTACTAGACGAGATGGCAATAATTCGTACAGACGTCAATCTCAAACAACAATTCCTGCGATGTATATATCGGGCAATGGGCATCCGGAATTTTGTCGTGAGTTGATGGGTCGTTTCACCCCATTTTTCAATCACAGCCATTAATATATGAACAGGTGCCTTGAATACAGGTAACTTTTATTAACAATGAACCGCGTAAACTGGAGAAACAAACAGGCTACGCAAGTTTTAATGAGGGCATACAGCAATATGTAGTTTCACTTATCCCACCTTCACTTCGACTGAAACCTTTTGACTCGTATGGGAAACACGGCGAGTAATTGTTAGTTGCTCGGCCCATATAATGAATAGTGTTAAGAGCAAGACATTATTCAACCGGATAATGACAGTCCATAGTGTTTAATTGATATTTCTGTTGAGTTTAAAGTGGTTGCTAATACCAATACTCGGCGGTTTGCAAAAATCCCATATGGCACACAAGGACTTCGTCATTTATATGCACTTGTTTGCATTAGGTCAAGTCAAATTTGCTTTTGTATGTACTTGGAGCGAAGAAATATTAATTGTTTGTTTACTTCTATATTCAGCGAATGAAGAACCGTTGAGCTCGCTGAGTTCGAGTTGCACAATACTACACTTAAGGGAAGAAGTCATGGTAAAGGTTTGGTATATACGTGGTGGGAGGGGCGATCATTAAAAGCCTCTCATATTAAACACGATTCGAAAGAGAAAACAACACATTAACGCACTCGGATGTGTTAAGTAATAGACTAGTGGACTGTAGTTGGTGTGATTGTTCGTACAAACACTATTATCAGACAGACATAGACCACTGATCAAAGTGTTTGATATTGAACACCACGTCATCTGTATTTGTGGTCAAAACATCTGTCTATGAATTGGTCTGGGTATTACATAAAGCGTAGTTGAGAACAAGAATAGATTGTATTCTGGGGAATTCCAGAATCAGTGATGAGTGACGAAGGTTCTGGACCAGTATATTGGGCAAAGTGTCTGATTGGTAAAATAGTCGCATAAAAATCGATAGTTAGGGATCGTATGTGGGGGTTAGTTGGGAGTTGATACAACGTCTCTCCACCAGTTCTAAAATGTATAAGCAAACAACTTTTTGTCTTCCGTCAAGTGTGGACACAGGGGAACGAAGTGCACAAGCGTGAACTTCCAGAGGGAGATATGGGCAGGCAAAGGAAAATTAATCAGGATCTGTGACGTTCACTGGAGCTTTCGTTAAGGTAAGAATTGGTTTTCTAAAACTGTCAATGTTACAGACATGCACGGAGCTGAGTAAAAGTCAATATCACCATTTAGGTGATTGCTATAATGTGAACCATCCTTACGTGCTCAGCCAGTTTGCGTTGTGTGTAGCACTGTTCTAGTGTCTGGCAGGCAACTAGTGTGCATTCCGCGAGGATGATTAGTGATGAACCATTAGGATTTTGACTGAATGACCTTCAAAAAAACAGTTAAATTCTCGGCGTGAAAAGTGTGTATAGAATACAATGAGAACGGATTATCGGTTGACCTGTTGAAAATACAGTGCCTAGATGTAATTTCCTTCATTTGGCTTTGTTTTAGTCAAGTGAGCTATTGTACTGGTTTCAAGAAACTGTCAGTATACAGTCATCGGGAAAACATATCCATTTGGTCTCTAACTGATGCAGGTCATGAGATTGAACCTTAGTGTTTGTATGTAAGGTACATGTTACTCACTATCATCAAAAGTAGTCTGTTAAATTTATCAAATATAAAATCACTTCACGGATTTATGTTTGATGCCAATAGATTCGGCATCCGAAATTCTACACATAGGAGAAACTCGCGTAGCTATGGCTGTTGCTGTTTGCTTCATACAATTTCTTCATAGAAAGTTCTCAGGTTATATCATACTCGTCTGTTTGCTCGAAAGGATAATTTTTTTAAGGTTTTCTGTTCATTCAAGTTCCTCGGTTGTTAATCAATCCATGTTATTAATTAATCTCGGGTTATTTGGTGAACATTCAGTATTGCGTGTAAGTTAATTAATGTTTTATACTGTGTCACATTTTCTGTACTGTTTCGATCCATACAATGTCAGCGTTTTAACAACATGTTCGGGCTATTTCTTTATCTTGAACAACGTTTATTCTTGTTGATTGAAGGCATGTTTCATATATGGCCAGGCAAGCTAGCGGTTGTTTTTAAGTTCTCGTGCTACATATGGCAAAACATATTCGACCAAAAGTAACTGGTAAGACATGAATGAAGCGGTTCACTGTTGACCGACTTTAGCTATATCAATGGCCACCAGTTACATTTGAACCATGACTTACGTGCAGTTTTTTACATTAAAACAACGTGTTTCATGCTCATCATCATCACGTAGATATTTCGCGATCGTTTTCCTTCTTGTCCCAGCCGAATAACGAAAATACGGACGCTGAACAAGTTACGCAGCGACTCAATTTACGATGCAAGCATAATTAACAACTTGGTTGATAAGAAAGTTGTTTTGTAGCTTAAGGAATGCTAATTTAAAACTCATTTAGACTTCCTCAATCTGCTGGGTATAAACAAAATGGAAACCGTTTACAGAAAGTGTTTGTTAAAGTAATTTGTTACATTTAACGTATTTTGTATTGCTGCTGACTAGCAGTGTGATGTGGACTATTTTCATTAAAAAAACATCGAATCACACATAAGTCATCAAACAACCAGCAGGTGTTACGTTCAACCGTATAAAAATATAGATTGCTTAAGTAAAATACTGAATTTGAATAACGTTGCGAATCGATTAGCTAGACACAAAATCCAATACACTGATTGCATGCTACATATTCGGTCAACGCTCTTGAGTACGGTCTATTTGACACTACTGTCTACAGGTTTGACCTGAATGCAGTTTTGTGAGGACATTGATGATAAGTGTGGAAGAATCAGCAACCAACATTGAACAATAGCATGCCAAGAAACTGTGCACGTTTGTGTCTAAACGGGTCTGTGAGCACTTGTGAAGTGTAGGGGTCCGGCCTGAAGTAAATCTGATGTGATGATTATACAGTGATCACAATGTTCTAACCATCGTCATCGAAAGCTCATCGTGAAATCTGAACTATGATGCATGTCTTCTAGTGTACAGAAGACTGAAGACTAAGACCGATAACTTAATGCACTACTACGAACTGTTCCTATAGAAAGACATACCAAGTCACCGAGTTCATAATTACTTAAAGGTGGAAGACCTATGTATTGATCCAGTTTAAGTCAACCAGCAGTCTTTCTCACCGGTATTTGAGGTTAAGTACAAGAGGTCTCGTCTGGGGAGTTATCAATTTTAATGATTTAACGATACTTCTAGAACCGTATTGATTTATTTGCTCAAGTGAATTCAATCCTGGAATAAACAGCACAACGATTCATTTAGAATGTTAATGCATGTATGATATCAGAAGTTTCCAGGTGAAATCCAAACAAATGAAATGTTTCGCTCAACCGTCAAAATTGCAGTGGGAGGTGATGATTCTACTGCTGAAATCCTAAGAGAGGAAGCCAGATTTGGCCAGGTTTTTACAGTTCTTTCAAGTATTAACTAACCATATAACAACTCCTTCGCTATATCTCTCTCTTCAAACTGGTTCTGAGCCGAGATAAAACAGTAGTTATAACATTGAGTTGTCAGTCAAGAATCCCTGAGTTGGAGACATTACCGTTTTGCTCTTGTCCGAATCAACAATTCGATTCCACTTCACTCAGTGCTTAACCCCATTGATGTACTGCGGCAAATGCTGGATGCAGTAATGACATTCCATTTCGTCTTGGTCCGAGTAACATGTGACTAGTAGCAGTGTTTACCTCGATCAGCGATAAGTTATCCTTCAAGATTGATTGCGTGACGGTCACAACATACTTTCAACTGATGTCCCTCAATAGTCGGCTAGCTGTTAATAAACCTAGTGTAGGATGAGACCTAATTTCAATCAATAACTAGAACCGTCATGATCCATTTTGACGGTTCTGAAAACTTTACGTTGTTTTACTTACCAAATTGCACCAACACCTCTCGGACTTCACAAGGTGAATGATAATTTCTCCCAGGAAAAATTACTTCGGTTCTCCCTTTTTTTGTTTAGTAATAGGGAAGGTGATCACGCGGGTTTGGCAACGTCTTCGAAATGAATTTGTTTAGAATACGTTTGAAAAATTTCATAGTTAACAAATGTTTCTGGAACGACACAACAAGGCAGGAAACTAAGGAGGATGTGCACATTAGAATAAATCACTCAGTATTTTGATAAAGATGTATGAGTCGGCTAACAACCAGATTTGCTTACTGGTCACAGAAAATATGATTGAAGATGGTTAACAACTTCGAGAACAGTTCTCAAAGAACTAAAAGTAAACGTATAGAATGAACATCACCCACAACTGATCGTAGCTGTCGCATTCCATGGACTTTACAGTCGGCCCCTTTCAAAAAGAAGCATTAGACTCGAGTTTCGCTCTCATTAGAGCTCGTCAGTAGTGCATATCATCGCCACTGCCCGGACTAGAACCATGGCAACGTTGTTCATGAGGCAACCGTGTTTACCACTGTGCCAATGACCTCACGTTAGGCACGACCGAATTATCATATGTGAACGCTAAACCACTTTCACTTGTGAGTAATGATCAGGTTGCCCGATCGTCTCGAAATGGGGACACATTTACCGTCTGTTAACTCCAATCGATGACCCCTCGAAACTCGAGTCTAGTGCTTCATTTCGAAAGGGGACGACTGGAAAGTCTATGGGAATGCGACAGCTGCGATCAATTGTGGGTGATTTTCATTTTGTATGAAAATCAAAATCCCCTACTACTCATCAGTAAAAGTAGACAGTACGGTAAGAGTAAGAAGCTGGATGAAGAACCAAGGTTTTGAGTTGCGTATTGGGTAATAATTGACAGAAAGTTTCTGATGAAGAAACATATTCCTTTAGCCACACTTATTCGCAAGAATAACGCAGGAGGTATACGATGTGTACGATTTGTTGTTTATTTTTAAACACATGTAAAGTCTTATCCTGTTAAGCTAATGCTTTTCAACTGTACGCCCACTATTGACTGACACGAGCAAACTTAGATTTTGATACATCCTGAGGTTGAGTATCTTATTAGAAACACTCGGAGGTTTAAAGAAACTACGGTATGCAGACTGGGGGGAAGAATAACTAAGGATGGATACCAAACATCAAGCACATTTGGTTACAGTTTCCGCATTCAGATGGACTTTCAAGCTAGTTCCTTTCAGAAAAATGCACTCGACTAGAGATGCCTTCTGTAAATATAACTCACTAGTGTATATCTTTCCAAGAATGCGTGATGTGATTAAATTACAAAACCCCTGTTCTATCGCCATGTGATTCGATCCATAATAACGACAAGTCTGTCACTAAGTTTTACGGTAATATGAATTCCAAAATTGAACACCACCCACACTCGATCGGCGCCTTTGCATTCACCCACTTTGAAAAGAGGCACTAAACCCAAGTTTCGAATGTAGGTGGTGTTCAGTTCTGAAAATACCTAAATCCCCGAACCTTCACTACCAGTATGAATTTGTTGAATCGGTGTTTCATGTTGGCTAAATGTCGAACTTGATGCCGTTATTCAGCCAATTAAAACTAGAGCAGAAAATAAATTTGCTCTTCATTGTGATCTGCACTGCGTTATCGCTAATGCCTAGAAATTAGGCCTTGACAGACTTAGTAGAATTCGCAGATTTGAATAAGAAATCTACTTATACTGTTGTACTGAACTTACTTATTAGTACTGCATTATCTATGCCAACCAGTGGCGCTAGTGGATTGAAAAATCCTATTGGGGCAGTCGATCTCTCGTATTATTTGATAGATTCCATATGAGACAATACTACGACTCGGTGACCGAATGAAACTTACGAACTACTGACTGTTTTGTAGCTCAACTTGTAGAGCTTGTGCCACATTTGAGTATGCTGTTTTCTTCGCTAGTTCGAATCCAGTAGGTCAATAAGTTTTATCATTGAGTCTCTTCTTACTTAGCTAACAAGCCAAGCTGCTTATTGCTAATGGCATTTTTGTCAGCGTTTCCAAAAAAATAAGTGTAGAATCATAAAAATAATCTACTTAAAAATGCGTGTCGCCACCTAAAACGGTTGGGAAAAACTGCTCAACAGTCAGGGAATTTGTAGCCTCACTTAAACTAATTTCATTGTTACTGCAACGATGCAATCACGTATGTAAACATGATTGGCATGGTAAGCTTTTTTGTTAACATTGTTTAACATTGCACTGATGATTCCTATACAACTGAACTTTTCCATATGGCTAGTTTTGTTGACCTGATGTTCTATTTCTGCAATCAGTTGGTCCCAGTGACCATCAGCGAAGTGGTTGACGGCTGTTTCGACCTAGCTGGGTCCCAACACCACGCATGCCGGATAATCGAACCTATGCCCTGTAAATATGTGGCAGCTTGCGGCTCGAGCACTTATTCACTACGGGGTCACGGTCGACGGGGTCGATCGATTTCAGCCTATGAGCTAAATGAAGCGCTCAGCTAAGGAAACTAATTCTCATACCTTCCTGCAACGCCGGTGATAGTAACCCCATGGTCTCGTGGATATGTTCTTTGAATGCAATCTTCCACTTATTCACTGGCCGTCAGTTCGTTTCCCCGTTGTGCGTGGTGCTCGTGGAACCAAACAGCTGCCCACGACTTCGCTGGTGCGCACTGAAAACAATTCTGCTAAAATCCTTTCCCATTCCCTCCTGGGGTTGTGGCGGATGCCTGTTTGTTTGCAGACCAAGCAAAAAATGGCTGATAGATTTCAACCTATGAGCCAAAGGAATTGCAACAGCCAAGGAAACTGACTTTTGGTGACGTCAAAGTTGTCGCATATTTCCCAGTTCTAGAGTTTTGTTGTGACCAAACATCCCTACATTACTCTTCCGTATAAATGAAGGAACATGAGTATTTTTTATAATGTTGTGAAGCATTTCTGATTGTGGAGGATGCTAAAATTAGGACATTCACCAGGAAAGCAGTTTGAAAATGGAGGACAATAAGATGTACTCAAAACAGTCTTCACATATCTGACCATCAACACTTATATTCGATCATAAGCATCATGTAGCAGCAAATAATAGGTAACGACGAATTAAAAGAAGCGGGAATTTGATCCAGTTCTTACTTTTATTTCTCCAGTGCATCAGAATGCAAATCTAATTTCAAGCTGTATACTAAAAATGTCAACTAATTTTTTTTTACACCGACAACCGTTTGCCAATATTACAGTTGACCGATTTGAGGTGTAACATGGTGTAAAGAATTGCAGGCCAAGGTTACTGATGTTGTTGCTAATGCACACGTGTATAAGCATCCTAACTTACGGTTCTAGATAGCATAATCATTATTTCTGGGTTCGGGCAATCTTATAGTGTACATTGTAGAACTGCAAGACCTAAAATGCATGAGCTAAACTTAATCGAATCATACTGGTTTTTAGTTTACAGTACGCACCGTGAAATAGTTGTTTACGTATCTGTAATTATGTTACTTCAAGTGTAGTGTTTTGAGAAGTTACAGGAAAAAGCTTGAAACTTGGTATTATCTAACAAGAAGTGCACAACTGAAGGCTTCCATGCCATCGCCATCAATGTGCGAGGCAAATTGAGGAGTAGACGTATGTACTTAGAACACCGAACAGGGTCGTCAGAAGTATTGCATGCTAGAACTTTTCCCGCTGAACGAATCAGTGATTGGCAAGTGGATAATGCAACTGATCAGCTGTTATCTATCTATTCTGATAAAGCTGCTGTCGGTCACTGCATTTTGTGGTGGAGTCGCAATTCGCACATAATCTACCCACAACAAGCTAGTTGGGTTTTGCCATGATCACAAGTTCACGCTTCTATAAATCCTTGAACTTCGTCATCCTCACAGGATGCTCGCAGCTGTTGTTTGTCTTAGACGTCAGAGCGGCCTTTGATTCAGTTGACATACCTGCAACCTGTGATTGTCTATTGAGGAGAGGTATGCGGGAGAAGCAATCAACATCCTGAAGATAATTTTCTGTTACAATTGAGGTCAGATTAATGAGCATGACATCATATCACCTACCATCTGCCTCACGCATGGAGGTGCGACAAGGTTTTCTCGTTTCCTTTTTCAGATTTAACTATGTAGCGGATAAGGTTTCAAGGAGTTAATGTGATAGTGTGGAAAGTTTCTTTGGCATTAGATTTGACACATAGTGCATCCAGACGACAGTGTTTTTATTGGTGCGATGTCCTAGAGAGCCCAGAACACTCGATTAATTAGATCCGTGAGTTCTTCAGTTTGATACGGTCTTTTCACCTGGTTTATGTAAGTTACTGTTGCAAGTTTTGTTGAAGTCCGTGACTGCTCGCGTCTTTGGTGGTGGGTCATCGAGAAGTTCGTACCGTTGGAATATACGATAAGATCAAAATTCGTGTGTCTAAGACGCAGATGACACTTGCCAACATACACATTGTCTCATCTTTTTAGCAAAATGCCTAGTGTATGATACCACTGTACGCTTGGTTTTGTTGTACAGTTGTGAACTCTGACCCATTCGCCCGGAGGATGGTTACGGGATGACGGTATCTCCGAAGCATTAGCGATGTGTGATGGAAACACTGTTTTAACAATGACGACGTTCTCTGATACTTCCGGGATGGACGGAATCTGTCTATCACTAAGCAAGATGATCTCGACCCACAGACTTCGTTGAGTTGATCAAATCCTACGAATACCAACTCACTATGCTTTACATGCGATTGTTGCGTTAACCATGAAGTGACAACCTGGTTATGAAACTCTAGTATCCAACACTTGTTCAATATGTGAACTGGAGGAATGTTTTTAGCAGACCGCATCTTTCTTCTGCTTTTCCATGCTCGACCCTCTCTTTTTCTCCTAGTATCTTGTGACGCGTTCATTACTTCACAACGGCCTTTATTTTATTAAATGTATATACTTGATGAAGTGCGTTTGCAACAGGATTGAAAAGGTGTTGTTAACTTGAGTTTCAGCCTCAGGTTTCCCCATGATGTTCCCGGTACTCTTTTTTTCGCACAATCCTGAGGTTGTTACATCTCCAACTCGTTTTACTTATACCATTGTACGGTCGCAAAATGTCTCCACTTTAGCCATATTTAGATTTTTACCATCAAATCTCTTTTGATAAATCTTGTAAAACGGATGTCCATTCCCTGGCCTTTATTCCACACTGTCATTGATGATGTGTTTACTGACAAATGATCAATACTCTTTACTTATCAGTCAGGAAGCTGTTTACTACTCAAGTTCCTTCCACATCAGTCTTTGAATCCCTAATATTTACCGAACACCGTGTTGTCGGTGTCTTTTGTGTCAAACTGGAGATTTACTTTGTAAACTAAGCCCGAGACGTTGAAGGTGATATCTTTATGAGATTGTGATGTAGTTAACAGTTTAGACTTCACGCCTACTTTTGAGCTGCACACCTATCATAAATTGTCCCTACTGCTCAATGTATTCCGGTTTGGTTAAGTAGACGTCTCTGTTTTATTAGACATGTAAAGCACATAATATCATTGATGACAATATTATCAATTACTGCCTTCTCAGGTGGCAAAGCTGCATATTGCGCTGAGGAGTGTGTTCCAGAATTTGGCTGTTGGGGTCCAGGACCCAGCTTCTGTCGCGCTTGCCGTTTCTGGTCCATCCGTACATATGAAGGAACTCGGATGTGCATCCGAAATTGTCATTTAGAAAAGGGCTATTTCACACCTAACGAGACACAAGAGTTTTTTGAGGGTTCGACAGAAGTGGCGCCCACTGTAACAATCAGAAATAGCCACATGGATGCCGCAGATCGGTACGCAAATTTTTCGGCCAACAATACGGACGCCATTAGCACAATAAATCACAAAGAAGCGCAGGTTTGCAAACCGTGCTCCCCGATGTGTCGCTCCGTAGTAAATGCTTGCACCGGCCCAGGACCAGATCAATGCAATGGACCATGTCGCTGGGTCAAGGTGATACATTATATCTTTTGAATCGAAATGTCAAACTTGGCACAAGATTGCACCATTGATATGTATATATATTTCAGCAATGAAATTGTAAAATTTTATTTTGTATGAGGGTGACTGTGTGTTACATATTTACCCTTTCTAACAGATTTTCACGTATATCCCAAGGATACGGATTACATTTTTTGCTTTTGGCGTCAACTAAATATCACTTTGAAGAAGAGGTGAAAGTTGTAGAAAAAAGCTGCCATAATATAACCAGCCGTTTTTATTTTTGTATTTTAACCTTATATACAAATGTGAGTATTGGAACTATAGATAAAATGAGCAGCAATTCAGCTTTCTTGTGACAGTTATTTTCTGTCAGAAACGGTCCTCGTAACTAGGCAAACTAACTTCAGAGTTAGGGCAATTAAAACAACGAAGATGTCAATAAATTCTCGAAGGAAAAAGCACTGATTTATTGTTCGGTTGTACAAAGACGCTTGAGTTCTATGTTTCAATGGCCACGTAAAATAACTTTTTGGTAAGGAAAAATTAACACACCGTTGTGATCAGTAAAAAAGTCAATCAGATTGATGAAAGGAATAATCACACGAGTTCGAAATAGAAGATGATACGTGTTGATCCTTTATGTTAGATGCACGGAAACATCGGCTCACTCAACCATAATTCTAGATCAGATTATCCAGTCAGATTAAAGTCTACATTTTAACGAATATGTTCTATTAACTATCAATCATAGTTGAGTCACCAGTAATATCTGTTGTTCAAGTTAATCTTAAGTTGGCATTTGATTTTTTGTTGTCAATTCGTACAGTTTGAAGATGTAGCGCAGTCTGTTTAAACTGAAAGAAACTGTTTTCCATTCTTCACCCTCGTGCTGAGCAGAGCTTAAACATTAGAACCATATCGTCAATTCATGAACCTCAATCTCAAAGTAACCTGCCACCTCGATGCTGAATCGACGCTTGTCGGTAGAGCCACAGGGTATTGCTTTACTGCGATGCTCAGTAATTTATTGCATTACTTTATACTTATGTGTTTATAAAATTTCCCGCATGTAATCTCTCATTTGGTACAGGATGGACCGTATTGCCGAAAATCGTGCCCACCGACAAAATATTTGAACCACACCACCCAAACATGCCAAGACTGCTCCACCGCTTGCTCCCATCCACTAGTTCCGGCTCTGGCCAACTCACTAGTTCTGACCGGTGATGCACGTCAACTACACAGTGAGCTATTGAGCCACGACACCGACGTAGAACGCACAGTTTGCACCGGACCAGGAAACTGGCCGGGTCCGGGGGGATGCAATTACTGCAGGCAAACAGTGTTACATCTTGCTCAGCATGATAAGATCGCTGGATCACACAAGATCATTCAATGTGACCAGGTGAGTCCTACAACGCTCCACTAGTGATTGTCGGCCAGAGTATTTTCTAGTGTATCCAGAGTTAACTGACGGATCTCGGGCTACATTGATCTGAAGCTTATTTTAAATAACTGTCAGAAGATTTGTCGGAAACGTTCTTCGTACCTAGGTTCATGTTAACTGGATGGAAACTCAGTCAGATTAAAGACTTAATGATGACAATAAAGCCAGGGTTTGCGGATACATCTTCTTTGAATTGATGGCAAACAAGGTCTTCTGCAAAACACGCCATTAGATTGAGGCTTGACTTTGACGGTGAACTCTGAATAAACAAAGTTGAAACAGGAGTAATCTTTCGAAAACTTTTGGTTCTACAAATTTCGTTTCAGGAAGTAGCATACGTAATCTGTGAACTTGGCGAAACCGTGTCAACTCTGATGAGCTAAGTGGGCAAAGGTCCTGAAAGACTGATATTTTCCCACAAAATAAAAGGCAGCTAATTATACAATCAGAGTGATTATAAAACAGTTCTAATAAACCGGACAAATGAGATTAAAGTGCTGTGTTAAGGGTTCATTTGCAATCCAAACTTTGGCTGATGCATTGCACGTAGAAGTTCACATCAGTATGTGTGTTGAATTTTACAATTTAAACGCACTTGAATAGTAATCAAGCATGATTTGATAGACATGCGATTGCTGTTCACTTTACTATCTCTTTATTGAAATGTTTTTTTGTGTGTGTTGGGAATTTTATGCTTGAGAGTTTACGATACTTAAAGTTTTTACACTGGGCATCCCATACCACCTTTCTGGTCAGGTATAACTGAAGGAAACCTTAAGTATGCAGGAGCTAGGTCGATTGGTTAAACACAGCATGACAAATCCGCTCTGTAGACTGGTATCACTAGGATGTTTTTACGTCACCGTCCCTTCCTGTCACGTCAGATGCGTTGTCATTACGTCTATAAAATTATTTTCATCGTACCTGTTTGAAATGCGCCGAAATTATGAGGGAACACAGTTCATTCTTGCGAGCTATGCACACAAACTTTTACTTGGACGACTAAGTGATGTAGCTGTTACATACAAACTATTTTTGTTCACTTACCAGGCAAAGAATCGTTTGCGTTGAACCTTTATGATAGTTCTAGAATAATTCAGCGAGGCAACGAGGTAGGCAATTGCTTGACTGAATATCTCATACATGAACAGACAAATCGAAGTGTATGTGTACCAATTTCTCAGTGATAACCGGCATATCCGGAAGTACCTTTGCATGCAATGTTCCATGCATTTCTGTCGGTGTTTTCCAGCGTAAAATGCTCGATATACTTTCATAATCTAGATTTTATCCCTTCATATGTGATCTGAGATTAATTTCTCACTTTTGTCAACATTAACTCCAAACTGCCTACAATAACTTCAAGAAATGTCCCAGTGGAACATTTGTCCACGTTATCAACCTGCATTATCGAAGCGCATCAGGTTTCGACGCTAATCTTCAATCTTCTGCGAAAAGTGAGGAGCACCGGAACCTCCCTTGGTCGCAGACAGATGCAGCTTTCCTCACTCGTTTGTCTACGGTTGTCCAAACCGAGCTGATAACGTGGCTAATGAATCACACCCAACCGCTGCTTTATGGTTTGGCCCGCATTTGTGTACCCTGTCATGGAGAATGTGCAGTCGAGTCGGGGGAACATTTGTCCAACGAGCTTTCGGCTTGCACGGGGCCAGGTCCTGAACAGTGCCTGCGCTGTAATAATGCGAGTCTTGAAGGCCGGTGCGTCTCTCATTGTCCTGATGGTAGGTTGTAGTTATATTGTGCCTGGCAATCAAAATCCTGATTCCAGATATAGATGTTAATTATATTGATTACAGATGTCTGCCTAGACCTGCTTATGTGAATAAGATGTAGACGAGTCTTTCACTGCTTGCCCATATATGTGTAGAGTCAATGTAAACCCAATAAAACGTCGTGACACCAGTTTAGATTAATTTGACATCAAGTAGGCACGTCATGAGTGCGACGGCTAGCGATTCTGCTCTCATAGGAGAGATTTTAACGCTGAATGTTTGTGTGCTCTCATCTAGCAGCTTACATATACATGTGTGTTTATGTGTAATGTGCACCTCTGATCAATGACAAAAGTATCCAGTCACATTTGCTAACAATACGCACACACAGGCCAGCTGATCGATCGCACTCTCGTGAAGTAGAATGACAGAACGAGTTTGGCAAAACGTTTCTGTTAGCTCACCATAAGGTTAACGGTAGTGCCATAAACCTCAAGTGAAACTGTTTCAAATTCGGTTTTGGTTCATGTGGAGAATGTTTAATTGAAGAGGAAGTGCAAACGGACCTTTGATTTTTTTCATTTGGTCTTTTGTTTAGTAGTCTGGTACATATGGTAATTTTAAAGAGACTCAAGTCCGAAAAAGCTGGGCTTTGGCTGGACTCGAACCAGAAACAGTGTGTCCGAACACGGCGAGTACTTCGTCAACACTGAATGCTCAGAAATTTTAAATTGGACTCAACCCATTGCCATATGGAATCTATTAAATGAACTAGCAGACTGACTGTCTATCGTGGCTTCGTAGCTCAGCTAGTGTTACGCTTGCCGCGTTTGAGTGTAGTGCCTCCGTCACTAGTTTGAATCCATCAGAAACTCAGAATTTTTGCATTCAGCCTGCACGGGCACTTACTGATAGTATTACGGGGTGACCACGTGAGTGACTAGATGCATGAAGCAGTCGGTTTGTGACTTCAAATCACGCCTATTACAGTCGCTCGATTTGGCATACCAACCACGGTGGAATCACGGCGGAATCCACAAAAACCCGTTGAGTATTACGGGATGCGTCAAACTTGGACTCCGACAAAGTCGTGAACATTACTGATCACACAATAAGCTTCAACCTGTGGAATACTTTGTAATGTCATTTTGTGCTACGTCAGTCATATGGGCGGATCCGATTTAAGTTAATGGACTACTTATGTTAGAACCTCATTTGACAACCGCATGTAACTCAGAAAAAATATTCGTTTGCATTTGTTTATAGCTGCATTTGTCTGCAGTGAAACACTTTTCAGTTCAGCATTCATCAACGTGTTCACCAGTAACGATAGAAGACATACGTCGCGAGATGTTAACATTTCGTTTACTCTCTTCAGTCACGAACGTAAAACATTGGTATATATAGGACATGCTCCGGTACAAGTGGGGTGACAAATTCTGTTGAAATACTTTCAAGCAGAGAATTTTAAACCATTTTTTCTTCGCTTAGAAGGACCATTCTACAATGTATTTTTCACGCATGAGTTTGTGATTCGTTACTCTAGGGAATAAAGCCAAAGTATGCAAACGATCTTGTAGGCTGTATACAAGTGAAAACCAATGGAATAATTTATTCCTCTAACACCGCAAAACAAAAATAGGTTTTATTAAATTTTGCACCCCTTTCAACTTAGAAGTTGCCTCTCCTCTAATGGGTAAATTGCAGCATTCTTAAGTGATACGGTGAGAAACAGTTTACCCACGTTTTACTAACTGTTTGATGTATGAACTGGAAATCAGTCCTTGGGCATCAGTTACCGCTGATATTTTGTTACTTATTCCAAACAACACGCTCACGTGCGCTCTCACAAATTTACAAACCCAATCAGGTAACGAAACTGACTTTTTCCTGACGGGAGGTGAATATTCAACACTTATTGAGTTATTTTCCGGGCATAGACACAAAAACCATCAAGTTGTAACCACCCTATAAGTAATCGTTAATGATGGATATTGATCGCAATTCGCTTTTGTCGATGATGCTTTTGATGAAGTTGTCTTACAATTGTGTACGTGCAAGAAATGATTTCCAAAGTACCTCAACCATCACTGTCATACAGTTCAAGGCAAAAAATGGGCGCACTCATCTATTCCAATGTTCCTCTAAATCCTAGTAAAATAGAAACTTATGTGTTGTTGGATGCATTTGTTTTTTATCCGGAAAGTGACAAACAGGATTTGGGGTTAATGAACCTTTCAAAATTGAACACCACCCACACTTGATCGTAACCTTCGCATTCAGATAAGCCTTTTGGCTAGCCTACTTGGCGTTGTGGTTAACATGCTAGTCTCACAAGCACGAGGATCAGAATGCAAACTCCGATCAGGAAATGGATATACAACACTTTCAAGTCAAACATCACCTACGATTGATCGCAGCTGTCGCATTCCCATAGACTTTCCAGTCGGCCACTTTCGAAAAGAAGCATTAGACTCGAGTTTCGTCCTCATTAGACCTCGTCAGTAGTGCATATCATCGCCATTGCCGGGACAAGAACACCGACCACGCTATTCAGGAGGCAATCGTATTTACCACTGCACCACTGACCTCACATTAGGCCCGACCGAATTATGAACCACTGTTGAGGTCTAATGAGAGTGAAACTCGAGTCTAGTGCTTCCTTTCAAAGTGGGCTAGCCGAAAGGCTTATCTGAATGCGAAGGCCGCGATCAAATGTGGATGATTTTCACTTTTGGAATAATTTAAATTCCCGAACCTTCACTACTGATTAATGAATTTTGTTATGAAGGTACACATCGCGACAAAAGCTGTAAAATCGGCCGATATTTAAGCAGTAAATCTATCGGCCAATTTTGCACTCTAACTAACTGCTATTAGTCGGTGTTATAGAAGCGAAAAATTACCTGAAATTTGCTTATTTTTAAGTAACACCAGAAAAGATAACAGAACGACCTAGATACATCGGAGAAAGAAAGTAGAACGCTGTTCTGCCTTTTATTTCCGAATTACAACGCAGCCCTTTGTCAATATCTTCGAATGTATCCTGATAAATACTGGTCTCATTTTACTTCAATTCACTTTCGAATTCTTCTTTAATGAGTCCTAACATCATTCCATACTTATCGAGCACGTATGCCTTATAGGTGTTCAATCAGAATTGCTCTAGGATTTCAATCTATGGCTTGCGGCTCATACTTTCGATGAAGTATGCGTCATATTCTTATGAAGTGAGACATATGTAGTGAGATTTAGTTAGATCAAAAGACTATGTTCCTCTAGCACGCGATGTGATGACGGTCAAAACATCCATCTAATTGCTGTACGACAGGTAGTTTCGTTGTAAGTAGTATACTACTCACAAGTAGCATATTACTCATGGGCGACGCTCTAGAACAAAAGGGTAGGTTGCGAGCGCCAGGAAGACGATAGGCAAGAAGAGACTATCACAGTAGTGTGTAATGGCTGTGGCAGAAGTTCCACTAAAGCGAATGACAACGTACTTTCACCCAGTGTATGTGAATATATGTCAGTCATGCAAATGAGTGTACGCGTTTGTGGTCCCATTTTTGACATGATCTTCACAGAACTGCGCAACAAACGGATTTGTAGGCCAAGCGTCTTTTGTGGCCATAACACAATATGTAAATCAATTTGGTTTGCTGTACTCATCTTCCAGAATGTTCAGTTCACTCATCCGTCGATCAGTATACACCCCATGTCCTCACTTATCATCTGTCGCTGGTCACATCGAAATATACACTTCAACCTTCAAAGATCTCTATTCCTGTAGTGCACACATTCCCACTTATATATGTACAAGAACTGATGTCATATGCACATGTCATTACGCTGGATACGTTCACAATTAATGGAAAGTTACCTTTTTGTCCGGTACACACTATTGAATAGAACGGCAATTCAAATGGAGATCAATACGCAATGACGGTTTTATCAGAAATAACCTATCTCAAGCCGACATTTATAAGTGCAGATGATGCACCTCATTGATGTAATGTAATTCCATGGTACACATTCACGCTGTCCGCAATATGCTTTATTCACCAGATTCGCTTTTATTTCTGACAGAGTCATTTCTCGATGTTTGTAACGATTATGGCAATGTATTCTTTTTTCTGCTCCTCCTCGATATTTCCTATAATAACGCTCCATTTTATTCTAATGGAATTGAGATCAAATTAGTACAGTGTCCATCTGATTAGTTTTCTTGTTTCTGCAACAAATAGGCCGTTTATCTTTGCGTCATGGAGTACAAAGTGTGACAAACGCAACGAGAAATGATTTTCCTTCCTGCATTGACGGTTGACTAGGAAATTTAGCATCCAGTGGTGACGTTACTTCATGGCGAATGATCCTGTTTTCATACTGCAGTCAGTAATGTTGTTTTAATCATTGCAATATTGATGTACTAATTATATCTTTAATTATTGGTGATGGCTACTTGTACTTTTTTCTTTCATGATGCTCTTCCAAATGTATAGCCGCAGTAATGAATACAATTCATTCCGTCAGTTCATATGGGTTGACATCCTTCATTCTTGTACTGTTGCAGATGCTCAACTTTAAACTGGCTTAATCTTCTCATTTTCTGGCGAGGTCCTCGGTATAATTTTTTGGGCCTAATTAACTCCCTACTCGTATGATTCCCCGTAGTGAGTAAGGAAAGTTCTGCGCTGTATTTGGCCTTCATTCCTGACTGCGTGATTCTTGAAGTCATTGTTGGGTCCTAACCAATCCACGAAATCACTTTGTCAGCCTGATATTTGTGGAAATTAGTGGAATGACGACCGCCGCGAATGAAATAGGGGAGGGGAGATCAAAGTTGTACATCCGTAGGTCCATATGATAGCAGTATTTTCTGCATTCCAATAACCATGGCTACTTTTAGCCCCTCATCCAGACTGTCATATGCTGTCAGAACACGTTGCGTTTTGTTGATACAATAAACCATGCAACCTTCGTGGAAGCTCGCGGCTGTTAGCTTGAAGATCGAACGGATAGTTTTATATGTAATCCTAGCCGTAAGATACATATTCCACAAAGTAACTCGCTCATTTAATTACGGACTCGCATGTCTATATCAGTAGCCGTCACAACTAGTCGGACAGATGGTAACATCTGTAGTTAGATGTATCCATGGAACCAACACGGCGACCTGGGAAAAAAACTACTCATCAGATCATTCAATGAAGCAACTGAGGCGGTCAACACCATCAGCACAACTACGCATTAACGACTCCGAAGCCGATATTTGCTGTTTTATAACACCACATATTAGATTGTATAGTGGCATGCATGTACATACTTGAAACTATAGCCCGCTCGCCACAATTACATAGTGATATATAAGAACTCATTTATTGTCCAATCAGAATGGCACCCTGACGCTGTGTTACCAAATTATTTGAGTCGTTTCATTACATGACTTGATGAACAGCATAGAAGTTACCACTCTCCAGTGAGTTATGACGTCAATTATCTTAATCACATGAGAATTCACATAGTGCGACAACCTATTGACATAGTGTGTCCCTTGGAAACTTTTCGCGTTAGTCAATCTGTTGAATGATGACTTTTACTCATAGTTACAACTAATTTTCACACAATTGTAAGGTTCTTTGCTTGAAGTAGCATTTATTTCCAAGTTGAAAGGCTTTAGTGAACTGAATGAGGGTCATACGGAGGTGGGCAGGTTGGAAATGATTACTTGATAGATGGTCAGTATTCTTCCAATGTCACGTGGACGATGTTGACTCATAGTAACCGACTTGCGCATATCTAACTATACAGCAAAACCCAGCAAGAGTAATGAACTTTGCGCATAGTACTCAAGTAATGTGTATTTATGCTTGGCGCTGCAAGTCATTCAACCAGTTTTCTCATAGGTGTGTTGACAATGTTCCACATCAAGTGCTTGGTAGAAAGTCAGACCTAAGTTTGTTATTTTTTAATAAAAATACTGACCGGAGTCAAACATTGGCTGCTCAAGTATGTCTCTAAATCTTGATTTCATCGTTTGAAGGTTGTTTACCAAGCCGAACTTTCTTCATCCTTTTTCACCACATACATTGACTTCATGAATCCTTAAAACGTACATCAAGGAACGTATCCCAATGCAACACATCCGTTTTCCGGTCCCGGAAGATTATCAGAATCTAGCGGAAAGCCACAAAGTCGGTACGTTTGCCGTGCATGTCACCCCTTCTGCCGGTTGGGTTGTTCTGGTCCGTCTTCAGCCGAATGTCTTCGATGTCGGCGAGTAAAAGTCTATTTGAATCGGCAACTGACCATGGTAAGTTGTTGTGCTTATTACACGGAAGCGACCAACTTCTGCCATTCCGCAATAATGTCACTTAATGATGGCGTTAAACTGAATTTTTATGTATTCATTGTTTGCGAACACAAAAAATTGCATCATTCCTGGACAATTTCTTTTGGATACGTTTGCCTCCAGACAGTCACATTTTCTTGTTGGGCGACTGATAGTGATTCACACGTTTATTTGCTAACAAGAACTCAAACAGAGTAACATAATAGCTTTGTTTATTGTAGAGCCACAAAAATAGAAGCACACATCATAGCAGTACCAGTCATCACTTGATAATCGATAGACCGAAAGCAAACAAAGAATACAAGATTTTCGTTTTCTCAACAGTTGCGATTTATTTTCTCTTCCGACAAACTCGATCATCCATCTGTGATTGACTTGCGAACCTGAGAGTAATCATCAGTACCCCTAAATCACTTGTGAGAATGTTTTGCACGTCATTAGCCCCGTTTTCCTGTAAGAAAATTGTGGATAGATTTTTCGACTTTAAAGCAGGCCAAGGACCTAAACTTATGAACCAAAGGATGGGAATTAGTTCTCGTACCATTTTTATGACTGCAACTCAGTAGTCTAGCAGCTAAATAGCCAAACAACTTGACCCTTATCCACAAACCATCTGTTCAATTCCATGGAATGAATTGTGATGACTTTGAACAAATTGAAACAACTGTCCGACACTTCAGTCATGGATAATAAGGCTACTGTTTGCAATACAGGATGGCATTAACGCTTGAAGTTATCCAGTATATATCGCGTATGTTCACCGATTGATCTCTTGTCATTGTGCTTAGTGTCTACTATTCCTAGCAGCACCATCAGACTACCAAAAAGTACTGTGAGCCTAATCAGCAATGTACTGAGAGCAACCTACCGAAGTTTGATTGCGCATTACTTCACCGGAAAATCAATAGGACTCAACCGACTCTGCTGAGTTTTAGAAAGCTTGTGAGTTCAATGGGTGAACAATTGTGACATCGAAGTCACTGTGAGAAGCTCCTTGTCAGTAATTCAGACCATTAACACAAAGATTCGGTGGTTAACAGTAAACGAAGAACAACTAAACCGTTTTTCAGACCCAGACGTTTGTACTACGTATGAGCTCAATCAAACAACTCACAAAATGCACACGAGCAAGGGTTTCCAAATTGCTTGGAATTGTTTATTTAATAATCGCTAGTTCTACGGGCACATTTTGTTAACTTGTACGCTATGTTCAGGTATTTTTTGACCAGCCCTGAAGCCATGGCCATGGACTTCAAAATGTTTCACGTTTGATCGTTTCGTCCGAAACTGTGTGATATTCCTAAAGTTGAGTTCATTGACACACATAAAAAAAACAAGCGTGAACTGTCTCTTGAAAATGGTTTTCAAATGTGATTACATTTGCCATTTTTGAATCAGATTTTCAGTGACATATGTTCATGCAACTTATACGATTGTACGTTCATTTTGGAGATTCAGCTAATGGAACTTGTAAGACAGACTGCGACATGAGTAACACGTGAAAACCTTTTTCCTATCAAGAATTATCAAAACGAAAGCAGGTAACCGCAGGACAAGATCGAAATTGCATAACAGGGATTTTCAGACTGTAATTTGGATGGAAAAGCAAAGCAACATGTTTTTTGGCCCAGTTTTCACAAGCACAGTTTTGCTTATTTTTACTGTTCTAGTACTATAAAGAATATGGCCTTAAATAACAGTTTGTACCACGGTGTTTAGTAACAACGTAGAGAACACGAAATCAGCCAGTACACGAACATGGTATGAGCCGTAAGGTACGCCTGTAAGTGAAAGACGGCCTGATGACCCTTATCACTGTTCAACATTATTCATGATGGCTCAACATACGATGCCTTCGTGTTGTAGGCCGAAATAAACACACAACCTAACGATAAGAACAGTCGGTTCATAGATAACTGTTCAAACAAAGTACATACGTGAATCAGGTAATCTGTTTGTGTACGTGCATGATAAACCCTCCCTTCACCCGATTGCGGTGGGAATAAAATGGAAGTAGCATAGTGTTGGAGAATAACCCCAAATTTGTCAAAAGTTATAGTCACTCGTTAAAGTGTAATTTTCGGCCCAACCTAAATTATATATCAGCTGTATAAATAGTAGCCAATCTAGTAAACCAAAGTGAAAGATGACTATCTTAAGTATGCATCTTAATTATAACGGAGGTAAAGGAGTTACTAATTCAGTTGGAAGGAACTATACAGCTTCCGAGATAATGGATTGTAAGCACAATTAGAAGCAAACAAACAGAAATATTCCTGCTGTCTGAATTTACACACAGTCGGAATAAGTAGAAACACTTGACGCACATTTTTAGAGCATAAAGCGTAGTATAGAGCACTGTTCCATAAAATTTACCTACAATTATGAATAGTACAAAGTTGAACTATGAAGTATTTTTTTACACTTGTTCTTTAAGTGGAAATGCGCCTCCATATGCCCATCAGTCTATAAATTTCGTGTACGCGATCACCGGACTGGGGACCTGGTTTGTTCCTCAAGTGCGTATCAAATCCGCATCATATCCGAAGGAGATATGGAAGATGACCTTTCACATGAAATTAATGAATCTGTTCAGCCGGACCAACCGAATATAACAAACTTAGATGACTTGTTCTTGTGGGATCATCAGTTGCTCACTTTTGAACGAGGGGTGTTTCTCTCTGCTGAAACAGTGAGCACCATCGCTGCCCTATCCGGACTGGTGATTCTTCTGATTGCAATTGGTTTGCTGATTGCTTGGGCCGTAATCAAACAAATACCACCTGATGAGGACCAACAATGGTCTTCAATGAGAGCCAAGATGGAGTGGGCGCAACTGTCAAGAACCAGTCGTTTAAATATTTTGTGTGAACGCTTGTGGACCCGTGGCAAACCAAGGAGGAGGTTGGTTGTACGTCCAAAGCACTTAAGCACGCAGGCAGATGTAAAGAAATTCGTGGATGGTGGTCAGTCGGTTAATACAGGGCGAAATTTGTGTTACTCATTGGAATGTGGTCAGCTGTCCGCAATCAATGAGATCCCGACGCATTTGAACGACAAGCGACGCCTGCTACTATCGGATGACGAGAGTCACGTGAGTGCCTAATTTGTTATAACCTTCAATGGCAAGTGACCTAATTACCAAGTGATTTTTTTGGGTCACACATTCTAGTAGAAGAAACAAGTCGAATATGGTCCTGCTTATGGCAGTAGAAACGGTTTATACTTAGATCAACGGAAGAATCAACACACAGTGATGCATACAAAGTTTAACTACCAACGTTGTACGAATGGTTGGTATGTATTATTGCATACGTTTGCTGTGTTACGTCATCTTGAGTACATGCGTTGTTCTCTTTTTGCTTACTTGGTATTAGTTTTGCTAACACCTCACATGTTAGCTGTTAGATCATTTCACCTTAGTTAATCTCATCCGGTTTGAAAATAAGGTGTGTAATTTTGGCAGGTACGAAAATAAATCGTTTAGGAGTAAGGTTTTACAAAACAAGTTTTGCTTCACTTTAAGTAAGTGCGTTGTGTCACGAAAGTACAAAGAGACGGGTGCGCTTGAGTATGTAACTCCGTTAGGAAATGCTTGCTGATTCGAATATCAGAACGACGTATATCAGTGTCACAATAGTTCATGTCAATATCACTTGAATATGCAACTGATAACGAATATGAACTGAAAGCTTTTGTTTCTCTTTTTCAGCAACGCGTGTAGTTCCGCTATTTATTATATTAAATAAAGATCAGTAGTATGTTAAGTCCATCTGAAAGTTTGGATACATTTCGTGTCCTTTTGTCCTTGAAACTCAAAACTATATTACTCTACAAAATTATTAGAATGAGCAATGTCACATGCTGCTCACTGCGGTTTCGTGTTTCTTTCTACCTTTGTACATGAGAGTAGGGTTAGACAGTTACAACCCATATATTTGACGTGAAAAACGTAACTGTCAATCCCACTTCTTTTAGGAGCTTCTACATAGAAATCAGAATGAGGAAGTAGTCAGTCACAGATTGGCTGTGCAGAGCTAAGATGCGCCGAGAAGAAACAGCAGGTTAAATACAGCTTGTAAGCTTGAGGTTCCGAGATTTAAATTTTAACTTTTCCCCCTTTGGAAGGTCACCCACATTGCGTTCAAAAAATCGATCGATATAATTGACGGGAGCCAACCCGAAAAATGTATCGCAGGCAGATGCATTCAATATTACTTTGATTTACTTGAGTGCAATATGAAAGGAGGAAAGTTTATTCAGCAAGTTCTGACAGTTTCAACTAGAAATAAGTTTTGGAAGTGCGCTTCATTGCTATTACAAAATATAAATGAATCTTTACACTTCAGCATTTCCGGAAATGGGACAGTTTTTAATAGCTTCTGTACACAGTGGTTTAACAAAAATGAGCCTCCCCAAAAGTGTACTTTTCACTGAAAGGTCATGAATACTGTTTTGTGTTCTGCTGCTTGATTATTCAGCTTCAACTTTTTTGTAACTTGATGAAGCAACACTTGTGGAACCGCAGAGAAATTAATTGGGTTTGGTTCTTCGAGGATTGCTAAAGCAACACCCATCATTGAACAACAAAATAGGTACAGCCAATTTGTACAATGATGTTGCAATAATAATTTAACATTGATTTTCTCTCACCTGTCCCGATCCATGCTGGGTGATGTTCTCTGATTCTTCTAGATAAGTGCCGAGTCGTACGACCCACGTAGTTTGCTGAACAATCGCAAACGAACGAGTAAATCACCATAGATGAGTTGTGGACCGGCACTTTATCCTTCAGATTAAGAGTAATCAGTGGCGAACTGGTGAATGAGGTGATCGGTCGGGCTGCGTTGAACGTTCTCTTAAGCGAACTAGTAAGTCGACGGGTCAGTGATTCAGCCAACTCATCTATGATGATTTACTCGTTCCTATGAACATAATACTGTGAATTTGTTGACAGATAAAAAGTCACAGGATTCAATCATTTCATTTGAGCACAACTGTTACTAGTCCCGATTCAGGTATGACTCAGTTTTTCGATAGTCAACGTTTTAATCATTGTGCAAAAAATCGAGTTGAAATCATCACGCTCGAGTGACACAATACATACTTCGTCCTTGGATTTAGATGATGTTAACCGATTAAGTAACTTTCGTTAGTGTATATTTAGGAAAATCATGGTATCCTAATTTTGCAGAGATTGTCCACGGACAAGGTCGTAGTCAGTTGTTTGAACGGAAAGTATGTAAAACTGGACAGCGATCAATATACCAAACTCTAGAACGTGAAATATTTAAGTTCATCAAATCCGTATGTGTATTGCAACCACATGCTTCAACTTATATTCTCCAAATCAGGCAGACTAAGGTGTCCAATTTTGGCAATGTCCAGAACCTTCTAAAGCCACTAGTGTGCACGGAAAGCTACCAAGTACCACCGTTTCATGTACTCTGTCAATTGTGTATCACGCTGTGTCCGTAAGGCCGTGATCACCAATAATTAGCATGGTATTAAAATATGATACATTCCACAGAAATGTATCACATTGAACACAAACACTCAGTACTCAAACAATCAGTGATTTATTCTGTCGATATCCAAGTACCGGGTGTTCATCTACGATCTTCGACGTGCACGACCAGTGGCAAATTAGCCTCCGGTTCGTGCAAACCAGGACAATTATCCTCGGCTTGTGCACTCAAATTGTATACTAGCCATGGGTGTTCCACTATACTTAGGTGCCATTTAACTGTAGAACACCTTTTAATACCCTTACTAGTGTGCGAAGAATAATTTTGTGAAGCAGATAAAAGACTTTCGTTCTGCTACTGAAGGACAATGCGGAGGGTAAAGTATATATTTCTGTCTATAGTAAGTAGAACGTGATTACATCTGGCAAATAAGATGTATTTATCGCTAACACTGGTTTGCAGTAGGCACTCATTCATTCACTCGTCTTTTAGAAGCCATAATTTCACCTGTTGACAGGCATAGTCAGAAGAAATATCTTAGTAGCCAGAAGGGTGATAGCAAACTTATTCTCTGTCGTGAAAGGAGGAATTTCGAAACGCGCTTGATTTACACTTGACCGCTTCCCTAATGAAACCAGTCAAAAGTACAAATCCCGGGTAGGGTTCGTGAATGAAAATGCATTGCATTGTATAACGGCCGGGGTTGGAAGGCATTTTTGGCCCTAACACACAAAAAGTTACTTCAGGATGTATCGTATCAACTCCAATCTTTTTTAGTGCACACAGTCGGCTTGACACTGTGAACCGATTTCTCGTCTAAACACCATGTAATACGATTGAAGAGGTTTAAGAGTAACTCAATAAACCCCGTTTTGCCCTGACCAAAATCTATCATTTCTGAGTGCCGGAAGACGCCCAACTGTCGTCGAATGGAAGGATGCCTAGTGTGCATTGTGACTCCGATTGATTGAAATGAGACGGAAGTGAAGGCAGACCGTTCCTTATTCGGTCGTCGTTCTGCCGTTCTTTTGACTGATGGCAGGAACAGCACAACTGCACTGGTGTATAATTCAGAAAAATTCCAGATACAAAATCATTTGGTTAACCTATAAGGACATTATGTATATGGTGATCACCTCCCTGGTAACCTATGACAAATAGTGCCGACTTTTGAGGAAACTGCGAGATTTTCAGATTGTAACGTGTTCATGGTCATTAAGACTTTGACTGAATTGTTTACAGCAGTTGGCGAGTGCTACGAATCAGCTTGAGGATTGCGAAGACACTTATGTCTCATTTACAGTCCCATATGACAGAACTCGCTGGAGGAAACTGTCTGTTTGTGTTGATACTCCAGTTCAACGTTGTTCTTAGAGTTACTGTTCCAGATATTCCCGCCATCATGGTTGGGTCGAATATAAGATCTAGTCAGAGTGCCGGCTGACTACCTCAAAAGTGAACATTGTAATTTCTCGTTACTTCTGCATCCACTTGAAGGAGGTAGATTAACAGGTCGTGGTTTGCTTTGTATGGTGACGTGTGTTTGCACTAGTGGCCTTTAAAATCTTCATGACTACCGTATTCTCATATTAACCTAGCGAATTAACAGATTCCATTATGTTGGATTTATTTACCTAAAAACTATCTCCATCCAACAATTAAATTACTGTGTCTTCTGCTGATGTACTCACACCAGATGGCGGTTCAATCCAGCCTTAGGTTGACAGGGTGAGCGTTACAGACGGTAATCCGGTTATAAGATTTCCACCTTAAATTCATACACAGAGGCATAAATCTTTCGCCAGGATCGTCTAGTAACCCACTAACAAAGATATATGTGTGAAACTGTATGCTGAAAGTGGTAGCGTTCACGTGTTCGAGAGGAAAATAGAGAACACGGTACCATTACGACTTTAATAACTCTCTTTTTCCATTATACTTTGCGTTTCTATAAACATGTATGTATACAACAGTAAGTGGGGTGTATTTTCTAATCGATCGAGCAGAAATCAATCACAGACAAGCCGAATATGGCCACATTGCGAATTATTACCGAATCGCAACTGATCCGTGGTCCACTAATTGGGTCAGGTGCATTTGGTACTGTGTTCTGTGGAATTTGGCGTCCGCAGGTCACAACACCTTCCATGGACACTCTATCTGTGACCTCGCCAGGCTCGTTACAAACCCCTAGCACGACATATTCGATGGATTGGGGGGATAGATTAGATTCCCTTTCAGACAAACCGATGCTGACCTCCTGTTCTGAAGTCGCGGTATCCCCAGATGGTTATATGGAGAGACAACAGGACAACGTCAGACTAAATGAGGCTGTCAAGCAGATCTCAGTGGAAATACCGGTCGCTATCAAAGTGCTCACCGATTCCGCCGATCCACAAACAAACAAGGAATTACTTGAAGAGGCCAAAGTAAGGGAGAGTGTTTGTTGCCTTTTGATTAACAGTATACCTTCGACAACAATAAAAGTTCGGTAGATTTTGGACGTTACCATCACTTCCCTGTGCGTTCTTATAGCTTTTTAACAACACCTATTCAGGTAACAGTTTCTATCTGGTAATGTTTGATCTACACCTACACTTGTTAAAGCAAAGCTTTGCTTCTTAGGAATCCATATATCTCTCGCCGTCTGGAATAGGACACACGGGCAGAAAACAAGGATCCTCCAACATAGGCACTTTGAAAACCTTAGATTTTCATAATAAAAACTACTCATTCCACTGCTTAAGAGAATCTCAACAACATGCTTCAATGAGGTGTTATGTCAGACGTGGTCGTCATTCAATTGAAACTGGTTAGACAGGATATATCTATTCTTGAGAAAATCTATAAGATAATCTGGAAGGCACACATATTACAAAAAGTCCGTTTATTGTTGGTTTTTACTCAAAAATAACATTGACATCGAGGATCTGACGGGTTTTTGAAACAAACAGGTTTGATTACCTACAAATTATTAACGTTTGCAAGTCGTTCCTACCTCTATGGCGTAAACAATGGCTGCCTCATTCTGTGCTTACAAAGTTCGCTGCTACTGTGGGAACAACTAGGTATGTCGCACAACACACCACTTAGTTGGAGGTGTTTATCAGCATCACCTCAAGTGGCCAAGCCACGAAAGAATAATAACTATATATCTATAGTTTTTCACTCTTCACTGGAATAAGTCGCCCTAGCAACATTTCTGATTCATTCCTCCATGTTTACCGAGCAATACGCATCTTGTAACTGTCCTGTCTACTTCCGAGGTTATCGTCAACTCTCTGACGTTCTGCCTGCTAAGCTAGCAAACGAAATTTGCTATTTTAACAAACTTGTCGTGGCCATCTGCCTATATGCGAAACCAACATGGAGAACTTACTTGAAGTACGCAAAGTTGCTCAACCAATCAAGTTGTTGTCACTTTTCTTCTGAACCGTATTTGTGGCAGAGACCAATTAGTGCCAATGATATTCCACTTGCTTCATGCCTTTCAGATGTCTAGTCCATTTATTTTCTCTCTCAGTAACCTAAATCCAGTTATACTTCTGCTGCATTTCGCTTTACAGTGTGCTGCACAAAACCTTGTCCAGCATATTGACTCTTACAAGAAAATGCTGTTTTTTCCTTGTGCTGAAGTATACTTGCAAAAATCAAATGATTGCATGGTAGGCAACTGAAAATAAAATGATGATTTGACGGACAAATTGTTCATTTTACCGAATTTTCCGGGAAAGCAGAATGGTAGTTCCCTATCAAGTTTCGATACACGTATAAAACAGGTTATAGGTAAACGCTATAATGTCTCATGTTCCCATAACCACTAGGCAGGAATTTCGGCCAATGCACAGTGTGATATCTTTTAAACACACTAAGAAGTCTTATTTTCTCAGGTGGATTTATACGCAAACAATTCTGTAAGATACGTGTGCTAAAACCCAGCTTCTACTTGCGTGCAACTTTTTTCAGGTCATGGCCACCGTAGACCATCCGTGTTGTCTTCGATTCCTCGCGCTGTGTTTGACTTCCCGTCTCCAATTGGTCACTCAGTACATGCCTTTGGGCAGTTTACTGGACTTTGTCAAAAGTTATGTGGACCTATTGCAAGTAAACATGTTCATGGCTTGGGCTGAACAAATCGCCAGCGGTATGACTTATTTGGCCTCACGTGGAATTATTCACAGGGACTTGGCAGCCAGAAATGTCCTTGTGGAATCACTGACTCAGGTGAGTGGTAAAGCAAGAAACCCAGGTTGACTGGATCGACGAAACTTAGAATACTCAAAGTTAAAATACAAGCAGTGATAAAACCCAATAACGGTTATCGTTTTGATGTTTCGGTTGATTGAAATAGTCCTCTTGAATGCGGAAAGACAATCCCCGAAAGCAGACTTACTAACCTTCAATCTCAGTTTGTTTAGCCGTGACCCAGTACTGAAGGATCACATGTCAAAATCAACAGTGATAATACCAACAAACAGTTCAAACTGCAACCAACACAATCACGAGCTTTATTTCTTTCTATATTTAGCGTTGCGTAACAGTAGGACTGAACGCAGATTTGGACAGGTTGATGCAAGCCACAGATCGTGTCCAGAAATTCTTGATTGGCGAGACAACGACAGAATCGTTGAAATCAGTGGTAACCATTACATTGTTCACATAGTTCCTGGAGAAAGACCGTGTTGAATGATGTCCATTCTCAGATAAATTTAACATGCTTTAATCAGAACAGTGCGTAGAGAAAGCACCATTTCATGTAAAAGTGCACTGTACTGTTCCTTCTTATATTTTCTCCGTTACATGCTTCTGCCTGGCTACTGAGTAGTAGTGTGAGTAGTATAATGCGGTCGTTCGTCCTCACTATATTATGTGTCATTGATCACTTCATCACTGCTAGTAGACACTATTTTCAACCAGCTTCATTACACACACACCTCTTCTGAGCACATAGTGCATCAGTTCGTCTTTGGTCACCGGACTCATCAACTGAACATTATGCTCCCTCAAGAGGCTGGCGCAGGACAAGCTGAAGTTGTAATGTTACCGGTGACACTGCTTGAAGTGGCACACTAAACGTTCTCCCATTACTTTACACGTTATGATGTTAATGCTAGGCAGTGTATGGAAAAATTGGTTTGCAATTATACAATGAAACTTGAGATACATTCTCGCAGTAATGATTAGAAAATCATTTTGAAACAAGCAACCGAGGATTTGCTGAAGTTTCAGCTGGATTGGCCACAACCTTGTGGTGTATTTCTTCAATTTATTCTTCATTCATGTTAAGCTGCATCTAGCCATCTGATTACATCAACTGTAGACGACATTGTAACAGAATTCACTGATTTCATCGCCAGTTGGCTAATCTTGTTCTAACTCACAAGAATTCACCATGCGCCTAGGTGTTTCATCAAAAGATTCCATTTAACTCGCGAATGCTATGCAGCTTTTAAGCTGCTGGCCAACGGTTAAGTAAGCCAATTGGGCGCATTTTCTAGCCTTGTGGTTCTAGTCCTCTGTATGGCGTGTTTGTTCGCGTTGTATTTCACCTCCACTGTACCAAAAATGTACAATTTCGTCTCCTTGTTACGTTCTGCAGCAGTGTATGTCATGACATTTCATAACTTCGTCGCCAGTATCTATAAGCCTTCCCAGCCAGATGAGTGGTGGGTTAGGTCGATATAATCAGTACAGCAAGCCGGAATGTGCACTTCCTTGCAGATCCCTGTCTATAGTCTCAAGCTTGAGGTATGTTCAACGGGTGAAACCATACTGTCTAAAATGCGAGTGACTATGAACAGCAGAGCGAATAAGAACGTGATGACAAACTTTACGTTTACACGACACTCTGCATAGACTTGTTTGCAATGTCGGGGCGGACGGATTTGTAGTGCGAACGGATTATGATTCAGCAACGTTAAGACTACATAGAACAAAGTTAAACAACTTTAATGAAACTGGCGCATTATTTTTCCGGAATTAGGCCAGGCAAAGAGTGTCATTTTTAAGGCATACTAGAGATCACGCAATATGCGTGTCTTTTCCGGACTACAGATGGATTACCAAAGTGGATCCAAGACTTACATCGATCATTTACATGGACACAGTTGATTTGAATTCTCTTCGGTCTTGATGATTTCATCAACGGGCGAATTAGCTAAGAAACGTTGACGCCGTGCATCTCTTCGGCTAAGTTGCTATATTAGCTGTGTTTTCATGATTCAGTTTGTTCAAGCTTGTATAACACCTGACGTTTCACTGATACGTGCTCATAGAAAAAACAGATAGGTTTACATCCATAGGTAGCTTGAAGTGTTGACCAGTGAAAACTATACCAACCACACATGATTCAGCAGTTACGCAAGGATGTCAAATTTATGCCCAATTATTTATAATGTATAACTTTCCCCAAAATGTGTGTTTGGTAGTATTACGCAAGTTCGTTCGTTATTGATTGTATTGTCGACAAACAGTTTGAGAACTTTACCACAGATTTGTTGTTTAATCTTCTCATAATTAGGTTCGAATTACAGATTTTGGTCTGGCCAAATGTATGGATTGTATTGAGAGTGAATACCATGCGAGTGGAGGAAGGATGCCAATCAAATGGTTGGCGATCGAATGCATCCAAGGGAAGATATTCTCAAGCAAGTCAGATGTTTGGTCTTATGGTGAGTACCGGAGTCAGTGTGTTCAAAGAACACCACTGATAAACATCTATTTTTCCATTACAGCCTTTACGATGCGTGCTTTTTAATGATTATACGCAAAATCATACTAGGCCTATTTCGGATGAGTTTGATTAGAACTTAGATCGATTTTACTGGGGTCTGTTTTAACTTACGTCATTTGCACTGATCGGTTTCTTCAGTGCTTACTTTAATCGTACGGATTTATCAACCTTTCAAGTATTACAATGAAAAAATTGAAACTTCTGAATATTTAATGTGCTTTTCAAATAGTAATACACATCGGAAGTTTAATTTGATCTGTGAAAAACTTTAGACAAACAATGGCTTCTCACTAGTTACAAAGAATTGTGTATAATGCAGAATAACGACTCGTTGTGTTTAATTTCCAACATACGATTAAAAATCGGCTACAGGAGAGACAATAAAACAAAATTCTTGCATCTCATAAACGACTAACTCAAGTTTGATACTTTTACAGGGTAAATATGAGAGCTGATCAGAGTTCGGTTATCGTCCAGCAACGGGATCAATTTTTTCAGTGTTCCTTACGGTATATATTATTATAGATGAATAGCACATACCTTAAATCTGAGCCTGCTGATAAATATACAACCTGGATAGAGTACGTCGCTTAGTACCGATGCTAGAAGCACTAATTACAACTGTGTAGAAACTCGGCCTGTCATAAACTCCTAGATGTAATTCCATAGAGTATAGTAAGATGGCCTTATAGACTGATACAGAACATCGCCACACTTGAGTAGAGATGGTCTGTAACAGTCTGTCTCGATCACAAACCAGCTGATGTCACCTTGGAGGTATCCGTCTCCGGATGAGCCTGTCATCGTGACTAGAGCCAATAAACATCTGGACCTAACGTTATCACAATTGGCTTGTATTGCAACACTTGCAGTTGGACAGACATACCCCTTATCCGGTGTAAATCCAGAGCAATATGATCAAAAGATACGCGAATGAAGGCTTTTTTGGTCCATCTGGTCAAGGCTAGTAGAACAGACAGTAGGCTAGTTTTAAACGGAAATCATTATCTATGGGAAACAAAACTAAGTACTCCGGGTAGAATAAGACAAAACTAACAAGAATTTCCAAGTAACAATATATATATATATATAAATATATATATATATATCAATGCGTCGTATATAAGAGTTGGGAAGTAAATTCAATATGATTGGTCCCTATTTTTAATTCCCTTGCAGGTGTCACGTTGTGGGAAATGTGCACTTTCGGGGCACGCCCATTCGAGGGGATACGTGCGCGTGATTTGCTAGACCGGCTGGAAAAAGGGATGCGTCTACCACAACCGGAAACTACCAGTATTGAATTCTATTCTTTACTTCTAAACTGTAAGTGTTTGCTTACATCATATTGATCTGAGAACAGGAATATGTGGGTTAGAAATTCAACTGAGACATTCACTATAATGCATTGTACATCCTGGTTACTATAATTTATATGAACAACCTTAAGCTAAAAAGTGTTCCATTGTACTTAGGTGTTTCGCCTAAGCGCCAATTCACTGTCAGTACTGCTTTTCGTTTGAGCATACAAACAGAGAAAACCAAACCTTGACTGGAGCTAGCGACAGTATCAAGTTCTGAATCATAGGGCATTGATCCTCCCTTGGCGTGTGGGTGATTCGGATAAATGTTTTTCGAAACCTGAGTGTCAGTCATGTTTGTTCACAGCATCTGCAATTTTTCGTCTGACCCACGCTTAAAAACGAACCAGATGACCGAAATTTCGTTTTCTGTTTGGATCTCATCCACAGTGCTAGTCCGACTTTGGACCACAGTCTCGTCCCGCGTGAGAGAGGCGTGGTAATCACCGCTACTCAATACACTCTGCATGCAGAGTAGTCGAATATTTACATCTGAAGACTTAGTTCTCATGGTTTAATCAGGTTGTCTAACAGGTTCCATGAATTTGGTGACTTAAGTATGACTTAGAAATCCATTTCTTACTATGGGATTGAACAAGCCGGACACTTCGCAAGCTGGTCAGTCAATCTGGTCGCTAGTCACCAGAAAACGGAGACGGAGTTTTGATTGCAACGCTTCAGACACGCGTGAGATTGATTCAGTGGTTATCAGCATAAGTTCGTCTAAAAGAGCACACCTGTCCTTGGTAAGAATGTGCACTAAGAATGACCGTTAACACAGATGAAACTCGAGTCTTCTATTCAGTTCTGTATTAATCTAACCGCAGTGCATATGTTAATAGTGAGAGGAGCAATCACGTGTATGAGTAATGCACAATCTGTGACAATTTAAATGCAATAGTAATCAGCTGTAATTGTGTTACGCAAACTTCGCCGAATGGCCCCAGCTCCAATTGAATACACGTTTGAATTGGGTGTGACCACTAGGCCTTGTGTTTGAATAGAGTTTACAATTAAGTGAAAGATGCAAACAACCTTTTTTTGAAGGGATAGTCGACGAACGACTCGAATGAATGTGCATGTTGCTACTTACATCCCGAGTTAACACCAGATGAAAACAAAATCGCCATTTGTTTTTCGGCTGAGAAACCGTAGGCGAATGTTTAAGCCGCAATAACACTCCAGTCTTTGACTGATTCACGGGGTAGCAACCAAGCCAACCAGTGCACGCAAATCAGTATAATACTTGTAGTTATAAATTTTTTTAGAGTATATGTCAGCAGTTTGGACAAGGAGGCGGTGCATCGTGTTGTGACCTGTTCTGCTGCCTTTTGTCGTGCCCTTTTGAATAAGTGGTTGCCTCGCGCGAGTTACCGATGCCAAACTTCCTTAGTTAGGCCAGATGAGGAGTGCACTAGAATACTGAATATTATGAAGAAGAAATCGGATTAAAACTTCTCAGCCACTTTAGTATGGATTAGAATTTTTCGAAAGTTGGGGTACGATTTAGAAACAACCTGATGTCATATGAATCGATCGTTCCCAGATCCTTGCCACGTGGTATGGCTCTCAGCTTTTTGGAAATCAAGACCAATTAATGCAACGTTAATATTAAATGAGCATTGACTTTTAGTGGTTAACACTTACTGACTGCCGATATTACGAAACTCGCTGGTGCCGATCGACAGATTCCTCAAGAGCTTTTCTATCCCGGTTGTACTTTCCACTAAGTTTAGCACTTTCGAATCACTACCCCATAATAACATTGAAAACTGACAGGCTATAAGACTTCGAGTATGGATGAAATGACTTTGGTACAAGACAGAGTTACGACGTCGTTAACAATACTTAGGAGACAACACACGAGTAATTACAACGACGGGTTTTGGGCTAGTCCATGACCTAACGAAGGAAGGAATGATTTGGCCATGTTTACACAGCCTTATACAAAAGGACTAGTGATTAGTAAAAATGAATAAAGAGGCTATTAACCGGTTTGCATTCTGTGTGCTATGGCTAGTTGCAGATTAGGATCACAAGCACTGAGTCGCAGACTTATACTGCCTAAACTGCATTCGAGTGTACTGTTGCAAGTGTTGATCGTGATCTAGTTCATTCGTAATATCAAGTGCACAAAACTTGCAACCGGTAGAGTAGTTCGAGTCAGTGTCAAGGTACAGATGGTCGGCTCCTAATTGAGCAAATCTTTACAGTTCTTTCTCTGATCAAACACAAAGCTACGATAAATAAAAATCCGGTGTTGCCATCCTTGTCCTTCTGCTTCTCCTCAGGTTGGGAAGCCGATCCCAATAGGAGACCAACGTTCCAGGAGTTGTGCTTGGTGCTAGGGCACATGAGGACGATACCGGAGCGCTATCTGTTCATAACGGTGAGTTTTTGTAACGTCCGAATGTATTTGTGATTTCATTTGCCAAAATACATTCACGCTCATAGGAGTAGGTTCAAAACAAGGTCACTTGATCATGCCATTAGTAGTTTAGTGTCTCAAACATGACCGTTCTATGAATTCGCATATCTTTATATCAACCAGTGACTGACTCCTGGATGACAAGTGGATATGGTTCAATAGTACCCACTTGTTATAATGTTATTTTGCTGTCCAGCTGTTGTAGACCACTGAATATCAACGTGACGCATCTGATATCAGTTCGACCGTAAGAACTGTTAACTTCGTGTCATGATAAACAGTAGGTCAACTCAGTAGACGACTTTGAATAGTTATCAGGGTCAGTTCTCTGTTATTTGTCTCGGAAAACTAACATCCAGCAAACGGAAATGTTTCAAAAGTTATCCTTTTTGCCTGCCACGATTACATAAAGTTGATCGATAGTTAGGAAGTTAGTGGACAAAAAGTGTTTCATGGACATGTTGACGGAATAAATTGTCAACACGACTTCGTTTCAATGAAGAACATAAACACAGTAGGCCTTCTGAATTAATCTCGGATCAGTTAAGATCAAATGCCTTTAGTATTTATCACATGTACTTGGACCATAAGATCTCAACCCAGGGATTGCTTGTAAAGCTGCATTTAGAGATACTTACTAGTTCGAACAACGTGCGTTCCATTCTGATATCAAAGCCTGATAAAGGTGTGACATTATCTCTGTCAGATAGAGTCGATTGTATGGTCAAACTGACACGTCTGTCGTCTGATTGTATAAAATTTCAGATCAGAGAAACTAGTAAGTGGAACAATGATTCTAGAAGATTTCGCACTGAGTAAAACAAAAGGAATCTACTGGTGCTTTTGTATTTAATTATATTAGTCTGGCATGACTCATTTTCTGTGTTTATATGTACTGCTTAAGATATACAGAAACGGAATGCCACTGAGAACAATAAATTACCTATGCGACAACCTGTCAAATATATAAACAGTGGCTTGCAGGTTCTGATGAAAATCGCAAAGCATAACCTAAGTGATACATTTAATTTTTTGGATTACATACAAAAATTCGGTGAATTGAACAAGAGAGTGGTTTCTGTAGATGAATGCCTGCCGGTTGCAAACCTTCCGTTGGTCGAAACATCAAAGTTCCTTTTTAGGTACGTCAGAAATCATCAGATTGACGTCGTGTTTGAATTCAGAAAAATACTAGTGTTATAAACTACCAACATTTAATTTAGGTCAACGAGGAACTTTATCGTCCAAGTGACATATTGATCGTCTCAACGTTTGTGCCCACGGATATCTTCATGAGTATGATGAAAAACAACAAGCTAGGTGAAATCATTGAAAATCGAGTTGATCGCTCTAAGTAATGGATCGGATGGTGGACAATCAGAAACAAATTACAATGCTTATTAAGCTATAAAATAGCATTTCTTTCACATTAGAAAGAATTCAGTCGGTGGATATGATTTCTGGAGGTTGCACAGGTACGCAAACAAAATGATTGGTGACAACGAATTACATTCAGAAGGAACATTTGGAGCGATTAATGTATGCCTATTTCTAGGACTATTTCCTAATCAGCTTCAAAGGTGGTTTTGTACACTATTTGACTGAAATATCATAACAGATTTATATGAATGACATGAATAGAAGCAGAATAGAAACTTAACTAGTGATTCGTAGTAAAAACGCCTAACTGAAGAAATACTTGGACCGCTGTATAGAAGAAGAACAGAGAGAACTTTTAGTGAACATTCTTGGTAAAAAGTCTGATTAACTTTTTCGCTGAAATGCGATATAGACAACTGATGATACCAATAGGAATATTAATGGGGATAGATCTGAACTGACGGTCCATGAAAAGTGAATGGTATCAGTCTACCTGACATATATAACCTGCCTAACAAGTAGTATGATAGACTTGATAATTCAGAAGAGACCTAGTTGCAAACATTCTGTGCTGCTACTGGCTGCGTATGTCACCTGGTGGAGCGCCTTGTGACTCTGCGTATTCTGTTTCTGTTGGTAGTTCGAATCCGGCGGAAGCCAATATGACTCACAATTAAGTCTCTTCTAAACAACCAGGTTTACCCATCTTTGGCTGTTCCCGTATTTCATTAATAACGGTATATCTAAAATAATTCTTAAATACTGTCTCATTTAGTTTCACTCCTTGTTTACAAAATGGCGTGTTCGTCCATATCAAATTATGTATCAGACTGCGATCGACACGCTGACATGGATAGAATGTTTCGCATTATTTACCAGATTCACATAATTTTGCTGAGAAAGGTCGAATGTAATATTTTGTCAATAGTCGGATTAGTTGCAGCCCCAATACACGACGTGAAGTTGTGTGTTCAGGAACAACGTTTTCATGTGCTAAAGCACTCATAACCAATCACGGAGTGACAGCGTGTAGTTTGCTTAAAATGAAAGATGCACACCATTTTTCCTATCCAAATACCCTGTATGAACTTGATTGAAATATGTAGATTGTACCATAGTGCTAGTTTACCCTAATTTAAATTTATGCATCGCACAAATAGTGTTTATATTAACTGACTGATCGGTACTCCCGTCCGTCAATTTTCAGTCCGGGATACGGCAACGACAACGTCATCATGCTCGAATTCGTTCTTCAGATGCATTAGAGTTTCTGACGAATACGCTGCAATCGAGCAGTGGATGCAGCAGCGGTAATACTGCTAGCCAAATGACACAAAGTGACGCGCAGACTACAATGTCAGATTCCACTGAGTATGCCAAAATTCAGACCGACTGGATGCGGACCTTATGCGAGAACAGCCAGGTGGCCCACTTCCCCTCGTGTGTGCAGAATCTGTTGAGCAACTATGCGCATTTAAGAAAAACTGAATCACTTGGTGGGTCGCAACGACAATTGTCCTTAACACAATCCATAATCGACGATATCGAAAGTGCACCTCACTGGAATTGGAAGGCGACACCATCAGAGGTGATGAACTTACTCGAGCCACCCAACGTCATGCCTTTATTGACCAGTTTTGGTAAACACCCTATATCGAACGTACATTATCGGGCGACACTTGAAGAACAAAACGACTTACAGGAGCTGGAGTTTGAACATGCTATTAGCATTCCTGTACCTAATTTGAATCGCCAACAAACGGCTGAAAATCCGATGTATTTGACTGAAATGACTGCTCAACTGAATACAACTAGTCAATCGGTACGTATACCAGTTTGTAGCCTCAATCTACTGAACGAAGTTTTGTTCGACACACAATCATTAAGGTGTATTTTTATCAATAAAATGTAGTCGCTTACGTGACTGGTCTTTTGGTAAGCAGTTACGATCAACAGGTCTGGAAGCACTATGTAAGAAACGATGCGATATTTTAGTTGCTTTTTTTAACAGTGAAGTCTAACGCAACAATACCCATGTCCAGAATGATCGTAAATGCTGGCATGTAGTGCATAACCAAAGATAACTCTGAAAAGATAAACAAAGATGGAAGTGATAACCCGGCAGCGAGATTAAATGATGTCAGATCAATAAATATGAAGAGTACCTCATTCGCGGCAAACGGTGAGGAACCAGCCGATATCCACTTGTATACGAGTACGTGAGCCGTCTTTCCCACACGAAGTTAACAGAGGGGAACATGTGGACAGTTTTTTCTGACCTGTCGGCATTGTAGAAGACGCGAAAAGCTAACAACTTAAGCAAAATGTACACACAAGTTTTTCAACATTCAGCAGTGAAGTTTCCATTTAATGTACGTTGAATGGGTCATATAGAGAAACCAAATTTTACTAGCACGTTGAATTCTGAAACACTTTCTACTGTACCGGAAGCTATTTCGTTTGACTTTTGTGTGCAGTTTATGTTCTGTCAAGACGTTTCAACTCTGTTTCATCCGGCTGTTTTTTAAAACGTTTGTTTGTTTGTTGGTAATTATGACTAGTTGGTGTCTTATTCTGTGCTACCGAGACGAAGAAGAGAATAACAACAGTCTGAGTGGTACTTAGCAACATCAGCTTATTGAAGAAAAAACAGCCCCTTTTTATCCATGAACAACCCTATTTACGACTGCCGTTGGGCGACGAACGGTCTTGCGTTTTGATCGGTCAATTCGCCGCTACGTTCGACGAACCTTGCATCGAGCAACTTGCATTTAACCAGTAGTTGATCGTCGTTTCTGTTTGGTTGGCACCGACCGACCACAATTTCGTCTGCAGTAGCTTGTGCCTGAACTCTGATTGGTTGAACCATCTCCAATCAGGAAATCGCATGAGTCCAATCTCATTACAACTTTTCTCTTTTGATAAGCTTGTCCACTTCTCGTCTTTGATGCCTAATGGTTTACATCACGTGCCTCCCTTTCCGGCGAAATCCGCTCTCTCAGGTGCATACGATTTCTTCTTTTCACCACCCTGTCCACGTGAGCATCGCATAACCTATGCGCACGACCTTTGATCACCACACCACGTGTTCACTGTCTCCAGTTCCCAAGGGCACTGTCTACCCATGCCTTAACTTCCAGTCTAAGACTTGTAGGTTTCCAGTACTTGCGATTACAGCACATTTTTTGCTGTATTCTGCGTCGTTGTAGGCTTTTTTGAACAGGCCACGTCGCACATTATCTAGTGGTCTCATTCAACAAATCCCCTTTTCTGGGTGTAGTAGGTACGGGTCTCCCCTTGACTTTTGAACTATCTGTAGCAACTTGTTAGCATCATTAACCGCAGCTTCGGTCTTCTCGTTTGACTAGCTATGGCACGGGTTGCATGTTCAGTGCTCAAACTTTCATTTATCTGTAAACGTCTTGAACTTCGCGTAAACAAACTGAGGTTCATTATCAAGAAAAAATACCCCCGTATGCCATAGTGAGCAAAGTGAGCACTCAGTTGGTTGATAACTGCACCTCCGGTGGTACTGTTTAGTTAATCAGTTTCAAAATAATCCCAGAGATAGTCCACCGTGACCAGGTACTGTTTCCCGCCGTGTGTGAGTATATCGACTACACCTAGTTGCCAGGGTCTTTCAGGAATTTCTTTCAACAGCACGGTTTTCTTTACGTGGCATGAGTCATGCAGCCTGCAAATTTCACACTTCGCTATGTAACCCATTTTCTTACAAAACATGCTCGGCCGACAGCACAGTTCCTTTGTCTTTTGGACA
>JTDE01000487.1:155921-168171 GCA_014338405.1 Paragonimus skrjabini miyazakii
TATCGCTAACCATTCCTGTCTGTACTTGACAGCACGTAAATTATTGTTTCAATCACTGCCTGTTATGAAGCCCTGAGACTAAAGTCTCTCTCCCTCCATTCACGACGTTACACACATCTTGATTCGGCATCTAATTCGCGGAAAATGTTATCAACACGAGCTAAGCAGACGATTTCACACGGCTGCTGCAACCCAGATACTCAAGTTTTTCTCTTGACTCTTTCATCTGTATGGCTGAGACAGCGTTATACACTTTGTACAGCCACACATAATGACTGGATGGTACACACGATGAGCTCAACCCAACATGCCTCGCAGCATCCGTAGTAGCGGTTATGAGCCATGTACCCGTGTCCACTGAGCAGTTCAGTGCAAACGACTTTTCATCGAGCAAGGAAACTCTGCACGACCAACTGCCTAAAGTCTGAAGAGGAGCTCTTGAAGAGTGTTCTGCTTGTGAATAGATATTCGGCCAAATTTATTGAAATTCATTGCAAGGAACGAGTGGCTACCTTCTAGCCACAATCAGTACCGAATAAGCAAGTTTTTATCAACCTTCCTTACACAGGAGTCCACCATTGATCGCGCCTATCCTGCAATGGAATTCCGTTTGTTGTTTTCTACTCGCAGGATGAATTTTCACTGATGCGATCGTCCTTTTTCAGAAAACTTTGCCTCTCATGTCATCTACCAGTTCACCTGCAACTGCGGTGACTCATACATTGGAAGAACGGACCAAAACTTACGACAGAGAAAGACGGAACACATCTCCAAGTAGTTCGTGCAAACAATGAATCAATGCGAGTTAGCATACTAGCATCTGTTTTATGTAATCAACTGATGAGAATAAACGAAATACATGTTTCTGACAAATGTATGTCTTCTTGTCTTGCTGGTGTAAGATTGACCGAGCGATGACTCAACCTCTATTGGTATCAGACGTTACTGTTGAATAATGCCCACACTTTACACTGCTTCACCTGCAATAATAATTCTGTAGACATCCATTTGTACTTTTATGCTGATGCAATTCGGATGGACAACTGCCAAATGTTTGAAAGTGGATGCTAACTAGGTCTGGCGCCTCTTTGTGTTTATTTATATCATGGAGACCAAGATCGGGATGCAGATGAGTAGTTGGCTTTCTTATGGTTGGGAAGAGTGGTGGTGTTATTCGTAGCTCAGGTTGAGGGTTTAGGGATTCAGATGGTCGGCCCAGCTTGGCATTTAGGGGGTAAAAGTTCCATCACCAAATGAGATCATGTCATCCGTCCGTAAGTGTTTGGACGTAAAGGCTTGAGCTAAACCTGTATGATCAAAGACTTGCACTCTGATAATGTCACCTCGTTTGGTGGCTAAACGTTTATCAAGCTCGAAAAACGTCCGAATACCCGAAGAACTCGGGTCATTTGACAGGCTTGAGTCAGCCATTACAGTGTTGATGCTATAAAGTTGACTGAACGTTTGTTCACTATGACCACTGCATTATAGTGCACGCAGACGTACACCAAGAGGGTCAAACAGTTAGGTTTAGACTTCCATTATACTGGTATCGATTACAGTTGTAATGAAAGCGATCGCTGTTTTAAGGAGTCATATCCGGATCAGATATTTCCTTCCTCAAGATGTTTCTTACGCTATAAGTACGCTCGCTAAAGCAATGCTGTACCGCATCCGGATACGTAAGTTGTAATCTCATGTGATTATCATTTAACTTGGATGAAATGTCACGTGTTACTAGTATGAACAGTAACGTCTACACTAGGCTACTTTGTGCAAAATATTGAAAGTAGGTGGGCTGATGTTCTTGCAGTTGTATTTATCATTGTTTGCAGTTATCAAACTACGAACCACTGAATGAGGGTTATTTCCAGTTGCAAGGAATCGAACCAGATTTGATGCCAATCGCCTGTGCGGGTCCGTATGAACTTAACACGATGGACGTGGGACGTGGTGAGAATTCTTGCGCTGAGATTTCTCCAAACGACGCAGCAACTACACAGTTAGAAGACTATTTGGAACCACGCGCTGGGATTACACAAAATGTTGGTGATTTGCTTTGTAAGTTTTTCAGTCGAAATCTTAAGGGAGATTGAATTAGATGCGCTAGTTTAGTTGGCAAATGAGTCAGCGATCGATCAAACAATCTACCATTGATCGCAGCTGTCGCATCCCCATAGACTTTCCAGTCGGCCCCTTTCGAAAAGAAGCACTAGACTCGAGTTTCGCTCTCATTAGAGCTCGTCAGTAGTGCATATCATCGCCACTGCCGGGACTTGAACCACGGACATGTTGTTCATGAGGCAACCGTGTTTACCACTGCGCCATTGACCTCACGTTAGACACGACCGAATTATCATATGTGAACGCTCAACCACTTTCGCTTGTGAGTAATGATCAGGTTGCCCGATCGTCTCGAAATGGAGACACAGTTACTGTCTGTTAACTCCAATCGATAACCCCGCGATTAGGACTTCCTAGACAGGTCGAGATCTCCGATCTCATTAAACCTGATCATTACTCACAAGCGAAAGTGGTTGAGCGTTCACATATGATAATTCGGTCGTGTCTAACGTGAGGTCAATGGCGCAGTGGTAAACACGGTTGCCTCATGAACAACATGTCCGTGGTTCAAGTCCCGGCAGTGGCGATGATATGCACTACTGACGAGCTCTAATGAGAGCGAAACTCGAGTCTAGTGCTTCTTTTCGAAAGGGGCCGACTGGAAAGTCTATGGGAATGCGACAGCTGCGATCAATCGTGGGTGATGTTCAACTTGAAATTAACCAAATCCCCGACTACTCATTAGTAATCTACCATTGATTACAGACTGTGTTGCACGCAGCGGTTAGGAACAAAACTCCAGCATGAATGCCATTTAATTGAACAGTTAAGAAATTACTTGCCGTTTTGCTCGTGCAGCTTTCCAACCGTACGAACGCTGTTCTCTTCGAAAAGCACAAATTGATATAATGAAACGGTTATATCGCCAAGCTCTAGTCCAGTAACAAAAGGAATAGATTGTCACAGATGTGAGGTTGGTGGCCACTCGGCCACTACATAAGTCAATCTATCAACATCTTGCTACTCAACCACATACACTCAACCTACAAAAATGTAACATCCCTGAGGCTATCAAAACAGTGTTGTATGTGTGTATAGGTTACTTCTAATAGTGAAATTTGCTGGAACCTTTGAAGGGCAGTGTATATTTTTTATTGGACACCTTTTAAACAATAACAGTTTCTGATCCTACTAAAAAGCTACCAAAGCAAACTATTTTGAAACACTAGGACAATCGGAAAATTTCTCTCAGAACGGTCTAGTTGTTACTTTTTTGCAACTTTCTGTAGATGGTCTCATTTGTTCACGGGATGTAGTAACTAGTCAATAGAAGTGTTCGGGCCCAGTGTTCAGTTGAATTAGAACTACCAACTGATTACCAAAGTAAACTTGAGAAACCAAACTATTATTGAATATTAAAGCAAAAATCGAGGGCCAAACTTGTAGACATTCGATGGGAGAGTGTGAATTAAATTGTAACTATGCTCATTGTGATTAAATGTAAGGTAACACCCTCGATGCGTTAATATGCGTGGTTTGAGTAGAGTATGAAATGTACGTTCTATATATGTTGTTAGTTCACCTGTGACCTGGTGTACCACAGATATACAGTACATATTGTGCATTTAGGTACAAATCAGTAGCCAACAAATTTATGTCGATAGAACTAAGGTCGCCTACAGCTTACACGCATGACTTAAATAATAAGATGCTTGAGAAAGGTTTTCCCCCACTCCGTTGTTTATGAAATCCCAAACCTCTTCTGTACGGCGCAAGCCCATGTCGACTACAATATCCCCTATTTAATCAAATGCACTGCCCAGATGACAGTGGGCAATTGCATAAAAAGTAAACGGAAGCGGAATCTCCTATGGAAATTGGTAAACCTAAATCACCGGCGTTTGTTACTGGTTGTTTAAACGGACGATAACGTACTGTAACTGAAAATGCCGAAAAGTCCCGCATGAACATTGGAGCGCGTGTACATCGATAAATCGGAGGTAATACTACTGAATTTTTCTAGTTTGGGGCTGTGTAGTTCGTAAATTGAACTCATGCGCTGCTATCCGTAGAAGAAGGGATTGAACTGTAAAAAAACCGCGGGGAGTAAATATGGATATGAAGGCACGTGTACCTGCACATAAGGTCAAAACCGTTTAAGTGTGAAAGTCGAGAAGGAAACCAAATGGAATGTGATGGCGGATGCCACCTTGGGCACATACATTCGCTGTGGGCAGGGCTATCGCGTGGTTCTATTACAATGTTAACTTAAATGCACACGCACATCGAATTGCAGCATTACGGAAACAATGACCACGTTCTGCACGGCCCACATGACCAGAGGTGAGTCAGACAAATATCATCCGTGCTTCGACAGCTGACCTTCAACCGTTACTGTGCTGAGTCAATTTCAGAAGACTATTGGGGCATGGACATTGTTGTGAGGCAAGTGGCTAATCTTGGACAGACAGAAAGACTGTGAACCCATCAGGTTGTAGTGCATTTGAAGTAATTATAGGGTGATGGAAAAGGAACCGGAAAATTCGATGACCGAAAACATCTAATGGATACGACAACAAAACTATTCGCTACTGCACGTACGCCATGCAAATTATGTTGGTTTTCAGTTGCTTTACATCGTGATAACTTTCAGATAGCCTGGTTAAATGCATTTAAGTGTTACTGTTCAAATCAACCCTCTGTCTGCATCCAAATTCCTAGCTGCGAGTGACCGATTGCCGGTTGTTAAATCACCGAACAATATTCAACTTAAGTTGAATTAAGACCTGATGTATTTATCGGTGGAAACGGCCAACCATCGACAGACTGTGTCCAGATAAGCAAATATGTTACCAAGTCGTTTAACTTATATGAACCACCCTGTTAAGTGATATTCGAACAGCTACGTTCGGCTCTGTACGGGGTTGCTTCCTCGAATCTCGTTCTAACAATGTATACTTGATGTATGACAGCATTTGTTATTGAACTGAAAAAGCTTGTTACCTTATTTATAGTCCTCATTCTTACTCAACAATCTGTCTTTCACTCATAGGTACCCATTCACCCAAGTTTTGGTTTATTGAGTTGATTTACTTAATTCGACAATCGCACTCTTGACCTGACTGACTTGTGTGACCGAATCTAGCCTTGACCTCACCAGCTCCACTGTGAACCTATCGATTCTGTTGAACGGCTATATTATCGCGAACGCTTGGGGATTGTTGAGTGTACATTTTATGCATTCATTCAAAACTATCAACACTATATAAGCCTAGCCGTGTGTTTGATTAAGGGGTGAGATTCCAGTGCAATTGACTCTAAAACCAGAAGAGACGAGGAGGTTTCCAGCGTTCGACCGACACACTAAATATATGCGCCTTGCACACTGGTGGACAAACAGAACAGGAACAACTAGCTGGCGTCGCGGTTAGAGGGCACAGAGCCAACATGAAAAAGGGCACGGCTCTTGCTTCGCTGTACTTTTTCCGTCCGTGTGCCCACTTATTTACAATGGGCTCCTAGATGCGCCTTGCCGAATTCAATTCGCTTCCACATCAGTCGATTGTCACAGAAACCTGCTTTGTATGTCAGCTGTTTGTCTGGTTTGATACCATATCCCAAACAATACACAGGGGAACTAAAATGACCGACGTAATCAACATTAATTCGCCCTAGTAAGGACCGTGTTTTCGTCATAAGGCGAGCAAAAACTCCTGTACATTGCTGGGTCAGTCAGGTGGAACATTATCATCTTGAAACCTCTTGTCATTCTTGGGGGAAAGTATGGATGGTAAATGTTCTTGTAATAGGTCTTCCAAGCATAAACCATCGACAGCGTTACCAACGGAGACCACCTCACTTCTTCCATTTGACCGGTTAGGACTGAAACAACACTACTTTGCATCTTAAGACTTTCTATACCACCGTTGAAGTTTCCATCTTTGGGTTGTCAGGCCGAATTTTCTATTTCATTTTCTGTGGCGAAATCTTGACTGATCAACCTACCCGTCAAGATACAGTGGATCGCAATTTTTGGTTTTGCATCTGTGAACCTACTGAGTTTGATGGAATTGTGTTGAACTAGATGAACGAATGACTTGACGCATAAGCAGTATGTAGCAAAGCTCAAGTTTAGAATTGGTACACAGAAGTAAGCTGCACTAAAACTACTTGCTTAGTTCACTCTAGACGAGTGAGTATTCAGCATGTACACACGTAGAAGTGTAGTGAGTTGCGAGTGCCATCCGTGCCCCTGTCATACCATGTCCGAGCCAAATAATCGATACCGTTTACATTTATTAAAGGACGTGTATCGATGGGTGTAAGTGATTTTCCGTGTTCAACTAGTAACGAATTACTAGATAGAAGACGAAACAATTTCATATGCTGTACCGACTTCTAAATATGGTTTACTCGAAGCTAGCAGTTTATGTAATGAAATACCATCCAAATGAGACTTACATTCAAGTGAAACATCTGTACAATTGGGCAGATGAATTCCCACTTGCCTGGACAGAACATTGTGGCTAGCGTGAGGCCAACGTTTATTGTACATTTCTTTTTGATATACAGAAGCGCGTATAGCAGAACGTGACTGCCTATCCCGGGCCCATTACCTCGGTCTGAGTGATCATAAAAGCAACCAGATTGATGTAACCTGGAAGTCTGATAAAGGGTAATTACAATAAATAGATAGGATTATGTTAACATATAAACGTGATTCCCTCTGACATGTCAAAGTTGGGAGCTGATGATCAGGAGGAAAGCGTGTAAATTGTGAACAAATAAAATGATAGGAAGCTTTCTATGCGTCTATAACTTAAACCTATGGGAAGTAGGGCATTTGTTTCATACCAATTACCTAAACTAAACACGCCTGATAATCCTGTATGTTCCATTTTTCTCTATAATTACTCAGTAACTAATTGGCATACGAGACTCCGTAGATGAATGCTAGCAGTACATACATTACCAAACACAATTATCATTCGTTCATTCAGTCATTCAAAACGGCCTTGAGCTCGAACAGGTGGCACTGCGACCGGGCCACAGCTCACCTCAGTCGTGACATGGGATATCCTAAAAAAGATAACGTTACTGAAAGGGTTAAAAACCGATAAGAAGTCTAAGTGGAAAAACCGGAAATGGTATGAATGCATGTGTGTCATTGACTGCGGCGTATTGTCATCTCGGTTGGCGTTTCTAACCGGCAATTTAGGTGATCACGACACCTACCCACTTTATTCGATGGAACGGTCAGGACCCTCATATTTCGTGACCACTTTATTGCTTGACAACCACGTGATTTTTACCAACTGTTGGTGGTCTCGCCACATAATTCTCGGCGCGGTGAACGCGCCTCAGATATGCAGAATACGCGAATAGACATCGCAGAATTTGCAATTTGACTAATTGATCACGCATCCTGAACGCTCCCAAATAAGCGCTGCTCAACGGCCGCACTACTCACTTGGTAACCCAATTTGATATGGATTAATCTACGTGGGCAACGATAGCCAGACAGCGAAAGTCTGTTCAGACTCCCGTCGCGATCAATACCACAAGGTTTACCAGAACGGACGCAATCCCAGTGTACTCTTCGTTCCAGCGACAACTGGATGTCTTTTTGACGCTAGATATAACGCAGCGGCCAGCTTTGTTGTCCTAACTGATACTTTACTGGAACTATTACAAGCTGACGAGGTAGTGGTATCCAATTATGTAAAACCGTCCACAATCTCAAGAGGATTGTTTGCAATAAGGAACGTAGGATCACGGATGTCCGAGTCGTGGAGCAACACTATGCACTCTAAGTGTGTTAAACACATTCCACATAGACTAGCTTAGTCGTTTCTCTTGTTCAACACGGTTTACATGTCTTCGACAGAGGGGCCTAGCGAGAAAATGGCATTGGAACATCCATGTTGATCAACCCAACGCCAAGAATGAAACTCACCATCGAGATCATTGGAGTCCTCAAGGACACCTATCTGAATGTCACCCAAGAAGAAATTACTAAGGGAAAGAGGAGATCGGACATCCTTGGCGAACACCACTCAAGGTGTCGAGCGCCCGGGCCAGTTATTTACAAAATCCCGCCCTTCTTGAAAAGTGGTCGGATCGGATTCACGTGTTTCCATGGGAGTCCCTTGAGAAGGCAGTTAAGAACAACCGAATCGAAGGCAGGCCTCAGGTTTAAAAAGAACACGACCATCGACTGTCTGTAAGTGTGCTGATGCTCCGGCATCCGTCACAGGGTAAAATGTAATAAATGTGCCCGTGACCAGATCGAAATCTTGCCTAATCGTCACGTCTTTGACTTTCCGTGAGTATGAGACCCTTGAGTAAAGCGGACTCAGCAAACATCAGACTGATGCTTCTGTGGTTGTCACGTAGTCCGAGAGCCCTCCTTTTTGAAAACTGGAGTTGCCGTCGATAAGCACGGTTCATGAGATACCTCTTCATATTCCTTAACCTTCTGATGGAATTTTGACAGGCCTGATATCAACCTTTCCCCACCATCCTCAAACTGAGAGAGCAGATATACTCCAGGCGCCTTGTTACGCTTTAAAAACTTAGGCTCCGGAGCCCTTCTGTTTCCGAGAGAGAGTTGTTTGGGACGCAATAGCTGGTCATTCGGATCCTGTCGTTTATGTGGTTCTGCTGAGACCAGCTGAACTGTTCGTAAAAATGTTCAGCTCACCCGCAAAAACCTTTGATGATTAACGTTCACGGAATTTACCCGAGGTACTGAGTCTAATAGTACACAAGCGACTGTTCGCCAGGATTCAGTCTAGCAATCGGTCAGTTTCTCAATTCCATCTTGGCCACGAAAATCAGCTTCGACGTCATCAGAGTTCTCAAGAGAGAGACGTTTGGATCAAGGTGTATGAAGATACTAAAACAGTAGATCCACGTCTCCGGCATGCAGCACACAGCAAGTTACAGACTTTAAATGGTACTTGCTAAAGTAGCTTGCTGACCAACTTGTCAGAGAATGCGGACATTGAATGCTCCAGACGGTTGTCGTCTGTCCTGGCTTTAGAAAACAATTACTACTTGCGAGTACAGAAAAGACAGACAGATGGGGGTCAAATAGAACGAGAAAGAGGCCAGAGATTAATTACTTCACTGTCATGAGAGTAATAACTCCAGATATTTCTCAGTCACTTATGCCTGAGGAGGTTGACGTGAGGGACCGCACCCAGAGGCTCTGACTCAAAACTAATGATCTGGAAGACAACGGGAAATATGGCTTTCTTGGGTATGATAGCCGGAACTAATGACTAACGGGTCTGATACAGTTGCCAGTAAAAGACTTGTCTAGCCCATAGGCGCGGCGAATAAGATATCTATGCCTAATTCTGATCACTCCTATGCGCAATAGATGCATTCGAATTTACACCAAACCTTTAAATGAAACCGAAAGTTGTTAGGCCGCACTGGATAATATGTCGACGATCACGGTCTACCACCGCACAATCGCAGTGCAATTTTGTTTGAAGGCATCGTTTTCTAATTCTGTCTACTCCTTTTTTTTAATTCTTCTGACGTAGTTGTGCCGGAAACAGTCGAAGTCCTAGATTGATGCAATGCACAAACCTGACCACTATGTCAAGGTAGTAGAACAGGTCAGGAAACTTATTGAAACTATTAGAGGTATCAGTTATCTCGAATGTAAAATGTCCTGCTTGGCTTTTCAGTCCACGCTGACTAACGTGCCTTCACATGAAATCCTTCTGTGGCTTTATACCTACCAACGAAATTTGAAGTCCCGTACTGACCGATTTTTCTTAGTGTCTGATTTCATTGCACACAAGAGGAAACATATTGCCTTTAAATTAATAATAACATACCCATTTTTCAAGGCTTTATGATTAACCGGAATGTTTTGACCAGTGAGACATTCCACACTTTCTATTGACGCTTTGGCGGTTTTGTCCTTCATTATTTGTTCATCTCCTTATGACCAACCATATTCGTTTGCTGTTGGGAACTACGGTGTTACCCAGCTCTGTAATCACATTGCCTTGATCATACACGTGAACATCTGTCCGCTGTCTATCGTTGTGGGTGAATCTAGAGGCTTTAAATTAAGTGCACAGGAACACTAATCAAACCAGTCGTTGTAGGACACAGTCTACTGATTGAGGGTGAAATAATGGGAAGTCATCATGGTCCAACAGTGACTGATGTTCACCTGGTAGAAATTATGAGGCAGCAGTTACTACCACAAGCGTGAAACACTACAGGTGGTATATCGATGACCTCTTGACTACAACTGGCAATGAGTGTGTGTTCAAGTATTAAATTTCCTGAACTGCCGTCATCTCAATTTGTCACTTCTAAGTGAATGAATTGAGAACAATCGATTTCACTTTTCGAACGTCCTATTTGCGTGTACGGTTACAGGGAACACGGCTCTTTGGGTACCGCAAATCAACATGAATGGAATAGTTACCCTGATATTCATATCTATTATTCGTAAACGAGCTTCAGATAAAATATTTTTCCTCAGAACTCAAGTTATCTGTACCTGGAACACAACTGGTGAAGAAGACAGACTCCCGGCAGTACTGTACAATCAGACGATGTTCCCGGTGATTTTGTCAAAAAAGCACACAATTCGGGAAAAATAATAAGACCCACTCATAATAGCAAAAAATGGATGTATATCTTGGCTTGCATATAAAATGAAACAATTTACTGCACCAGGCGACCTAGAAAATCAAAGCAGTAATTACGTGGCTTCACAAAATCGCACAATTGCATACAGTGAATGGGACCAGTAAATTTCCGCTGTGCCAACAAACAGAAGCATTCCAATGGTTTCTGCCTCAGGTAATTTACGGTTTTGACTGTCGTTGCGGGTACACGCACATAAAGAGGGCTTGCAAAATCATTCTACCTAAGCAACTTTCTCCAGTAACACATTTAAACAGAGAAATCAGAAAATGTTTTTTGCACAAGGTATCACTCGAGCACATTTCGCTGCATCTCAACAGGTACATATTACAGTCTACGAGTTGATATAGCAAATCTCAATAGACATTGTGAAGTCGAACAACAAAATCAACAACTACACATATACACGCACACGTCCATGCGCATCAGTTACCAGGGCAATCTGGTACTGACGAACAAGTCTTTCAGTACACCTCCGCGAACCGGAAAAGCCTTCGATTTTTTGTTGCGTAACATATCCGAAACGCTTTCACTAGGTTCAGTTGGGGTTGACGAGTCAACAGGTGTCGAGCGATCGATGACGCTGGTTCCTTGTGACTTGTCACATTCTGACTTGAGTCCGGCATTGTGGTATCTGTGACCGTTTTGTGAACGCAAACTGGAATGTGTTCATTGGCCCGATTACGCAACTACCGCTCCGTTCCGCCTATGTGAGTGGCCCGGCACTTACAAGGGAATTCATAGATGATGTAAGATTTGGGATTGAGCGGTAGCGGTACTTTCAGAGTTGGTGTTGGGATTCGGGAGGTGGTAAACAGCATGACCAGTTGGGCTGCATGAAACGTGAGCCCCATAGCCGCCGTAAGACGGGTTTTTCAATAGAGTGGCAATATCATCACTCTTGTATAACAAACGGAGGTGGACGTTTAGTTTGGGAGCTGTTGAACACATCGCGGCAGTCGGTTTTTGTCTGCTGAATTTTTCTACAAGTGCCGATGGATAGCAAATTTCTTTGGGCGTGGTTCTCAATAATGACATCTCTTTGGCCAGTGTATCTCTCGAAAAGATTTTTCTTGCACGACAGAACAAAGTTCTCATCAGACTCCGATTGTACTGGATCGGCACAAAACTGGGAAAGTTCAGGTACTGTCTATTCCAAGTGTGCTTCCGGTAGACGGACCGCCGTAAGGAGACGTTTTTATGGCACTTCTTGAGAATAACCAAGAACGGCAGGGTTTCATGCCGCTTATGCTCAATGGTGAAGTTAATTTAGGAATTCAGCTTGTTCACTGAATCGAGTATACTCGTTGCCATCACCTTGGTATCGGTAAATATCAGTGAATCGGTAAAGGTGAGCATGACTGATAACAGCGTCTGTGTTCTGTTTCAGATTAGCAACGAAGATATCGGCTAGTAGCGGACCTCTAACAAAAATAAAGGAGAATATGCCTAGGTGACTAGCAAACAGTCCGCATCAGTCAAAAACGCACATCGAGGAGCA
>JTDE01000487.1:175409-187818 GCA_014338405.1 Paragonimus skrjabini miyazakii
GTTTTCTTCTAGGATATTCCACGTCACTGTTGAGGTGAGCGGCTTCTCGAACCACAGTACAGTTTGGTCAGGCTCATGGCTGTTATGATGATGATAATGATGATCTCTGAGATGCCCAAAAGTAGGATGGGAGAAAATCCTTGTCTGTCCCAACGGAAAGTGACAGTTTTTTACCCAAAGCGGTTCGCCGAAATTAAATTGCCATTTCCTGTGATAAACAAGGGGTCGTGGCACTGACCTCTCCGTTTTTAGAATCTTTGATGACTGACAGTCTGTTGTGATAGACAAATATGGGGAAACATTTGTACACAAGAGAAGAGCAGAACTACAGGATAAAAGTAACGAGATCTTTAGTCGCCACTGTTTACATATCACAAAACCTGGACAAGAGATTTACTGCCATCCGTTAATCTTCCGTCGGAAGAAGTACTTGCACTCGCCTAGACAACCGAGTCCTAATTCATGTAGTCTATACACAAACCTCAGTAACCACGACTAGCTAGCCGATGGGAAGCTGGGTTTCAATTGATCCCTCTCGAATTAACATTGCTGTAACAGCCTAGATAACCGGGGCGAAAGTACGCAAAACTAGAAAGAAAACGGGCATACTTCGTCAACTATTCCGATATGACACTCTACAGAACATCTGAACAGTACGCTCTAGTGTCTGAATAGTCGGCAGCATATTTAATGATGCCAGTTAACACGATTTGTTTCGGAACATGATAAAATGTTCCTCAGATGGTATATGCAGATGGAGATCTACATGTTGACACTTTGCAACGAAGGTAGTTTTCCCATAAGAACAGAAATGTCTATCCGTATCTACAATCAGATCGGTGGGACTACGGTTGTTCATTTAGAATTGACGACGTTCTATTCCGTACCAGAAACCACTTGCTCCATCCTGAAGGCGAATTATTAGTTTGAACTGCTTCACCGGGTGCAATGAGCATTTCGAACGACTGAATCGTCCCAGAGGCAAGCTGAGTGTCAGCCCATAGTTGACTGACCTGTTGATTTGCAAATAGGTCCCAGGTCGAAAAACTGAGCACTTGAAACCGCCCTTCTTAACGCCCTGGACTGCAACTTGCTACGCAACATTTACGAACCAACTCATACTAACGAAATATACTATGTAATGCCCTGTTCGACTAGTGGTGGATTTGTCAGGTACGATTCTCCACCACCGTACCTCTATTAATCCAGTCTGTGTGACTCGTTCACAAACCCATTCGTGATGAAGATCATGGACAATATAATGCATAACCTCGTATCTATCTATTAAACACAACTCAGGCGATAAGCAACGCTTACTCACACACTATCATGGATATTTACGACTTCTCTGAGACACGTATTCAGGACCTTAACATAGTATGACCTCTCCAATCACTACCAATTTACAGTCCACGCATAAATGGTGCAGGTGTGGAGACACCACAGTCTGTGAGTGCAGATTGTTCTGTTGTCAACCACTGAGTTCCCGTGCGTTCAACTGAACTTTTCGACTCTCGATGAAGTTTTCTGTCCAGAAGGGAGGACAAGCCAATCCGCAAAACCACTTGTGTAAATCGATTGAAGTGAAAGTAAGGCTTGATAGGCACAAATCGCTATTGAACAAAAGGAACCATCGTAATCGGCAGCTCACAAAATCCTATTAAAGCGGTGCAAGTCGCGAGGAAACAAACGGTTACAGGGTTACTGCCCTGCTCACACTTACAACAGTGCATCCTGAAAGATTCTATATCCCTGTCGTGGTGGAAAACTTGAAACACTTGTATACTGCTGGAATACAGAAATAGCCGAATGTCATGAGTCAGTTTGCTCGTTGTGCCTTCGTCTTCCTCGTTCATTACGAGGAAACAATTCACTGATAGTCTTGACTAGGGTTAACCCTATAGTGTGGCACGGGAAGACGTGACTATGACCTGTTACACTTAATGAACTTCATCTCGATCACCAGGTTAGAGAGGCAGCCGGAAACACACATGTATGCTTAAGCGAATACGGGAGCAGACAACGAACTGTTCAAGAATGGCTTGTGAGGTGCAAGTAGAGAGATGTGCCCCCAGAGTGAGAGGCTACAATGGGTAGCTTAGGATGAACGGCACATGGTATTCCTAAAAGAATTCATTGACCTAGTGAAAAAGCTCGGTGTTTTACTCGAAACAGTATGAAGCCACTCAAGCTCAAAAGAGAATAGTTTGTCCAAAATGTACGGCATTAACAGGCGGAGGTTTGAGTAAAGACACAATCAATGGGAGTGCGTCTCATTATAACTGCGAAATAAGCACGAGTCGCTTCAACCAGGCGCTATTATTTATGATAGAAAATTGAATTTAATGTAAAAACATGACTGTAAAAATGGCTCGACAAAAATGAAGTTAAAGCAATGCAATTAGTAATCGAAACATAACTGAGAAAGTTTACTGATTTTACGAGTACAACTATATGAGGAGTCTTAACCGTGGGGTCATTGATTAGAGTTAACAAGGCACTTAATGTATGCTATTGAGGCGATCTGGAAACCCGAAAACCACCCAGAAACGTGAGGTCAATGACACAGCTGCCTTGAGAGGATGCAGTCGGGGTTCAAATGCCAGTCATGATGGGTTCTATCAAAAGCAAAACCCGAGTGTAATGCCTCCTTTCACAAAGAGTCAACCAGAAGACCATAGAAATACAAAAGTTGGGAATAAGGTTTAGCATAAATAAGCCAAAAGCCTCCACTTCTCATCGATCAAAATGCTCGTCCTCTAACGATACCCGAATATCATGAGCATCCCTCAAAGTCCATTTGGGTGGTATGCTGACGGAAAGATCCACTATAACTTTCTACGACCTGGTGCAACAATTCCAACGAAGTGGTACCATAAGGAATTTTGAAATTGTTCATCAGACATTTCTAAAGCAGCCACCACTGCCGGTCAATAGCGGAGGTTCGGACTTTTGCATGATAAAGCCAGAGCGTACATTACAAATACAGTCGATCAAAAACTTCACTAGCGGAGTACTACATCACATTCACCAATTCTATAGTCAATGGACTATCAATTTTGCTGCTTTTCAGATTATTTTCATAAGTAATAGCGCGTGTGGGAATAAGATGATCTAAAAAAACTTACAAGTGGAAATAAATATTTCGGGCTTGTCATACGGTCGAAAGTGTGTTGAGCATATTCTGCTTATTGTACACAAAACTTACGAATTCCAGCCGCGTTGCACGGTTTTGAACTTGACTTCTTAAAAGTACCGGAAACATGGAGGTGGCATAATTTCCTTGATTGCTTGCAAGGTGTAGGTTGTATAGTTCAGTTAAAACACAAAGGCTTTATTAATTAAATTCTACTTTTATTCTCTGGACATAGGACAATCAGGCGCCCATAACAATCACCGTATTAATGTCGGTGATGGCGGACAGCAGAAAGTCAAGTGAACGAAGCAATTAGCGACGCGCTACCATATTCCAAGGCGTTTTCAACTAGAGATGTGGATAAGCCGTCTAATTTGGTAGGAGGCATTCATCAACTCTGCACAGTTAGGCGGCCAAAGCTTTCACAGCTAGTGACCACATCATTGTCTGGCTGCCTCGAAGTTTTCTCTAACCATTGAGAGTAACATAGATCTGTACCAAAGATGCTCCGTCGGTACACAGAGCAAATGACATACCCGGGGAAAAAATGCAATTTCACTGTCTCGGCTGTCGGTGTTGAACTACCATAGTTCTCAAATAAGCTCTAGAGGACTATTGCGCTACTCACACAGTCAACCCACATAATATAGGCTAACTAGTGGAGGCAACGGTGAACGAGTACTGAGAATCCAGATGCATTTTCCGCGCGAACAGGCGAGGTCTATGAATCAAAGGGCAACACTTAACGCACATACACATTGTAAAGCTTGCCCTTAATCGACAACCGGACGCCCCCACAAATGGCGAAGACCAGCGAATACACCAAGCGTTTTCGTTGTTCTCATTGACATCCCAGGTAGATGTAGCGATCGACAATCTCGGGTGATCTGTATGCAACAACAAAACAGGGTGAGCGCCAACCGAACAGTGCAGCAGTACGTTAGACTTTAAAGATACACTACTCAGCCGGTCCAGCATGATGTGCACGCTGTTTGAGGAACAACTTGACAGAGCAATACTGTCCCTATACTCAATGCTAGAAAGCATGCCTGACAGAGGCATCAGTCCCAATGCTCTCCCAAGAATATCGTTCATAATCTAATTACAGAGAATAGAGAAAATAAAGCGTACTTATCGGATGCACAAGATGACTGCCTATAAATATGATAGTTTGCAGTGAACACACGACTTCGGTAATTCAGTATACCTCACCAGGAGTCATGTGCAACAGGGACAACCATAAGAGATCCTTGAGTAACCGAATCAAAAACAGTCTTCAAACCCAAAATCGCGACGGCAGTTGACAAAAAAGGGGAGTGTCGATACTCCAGCGTCAGTCACAAGATGAAGATACGAACGATATACCAGGTCGGAAACCTATCCATCCTTCGTGTACTTGGTTCTGTCAGCATAGAACCTCCGAGCTAAGCACATTAACTAACAGAAACAACAAAAACCCGACGACTGACCAAAACGTGAAGAGTGGACTGATGAGTCACGAGTTTGCTTCAGGAATAGAGATGACAAGGTACAGGTGTGAAGATTCATGGACGGGTAATTAAATAACGTGAGTACTCCAACAACACATGCAATGGTGAATGACGAAACATACATGGGCTGCAATCCGATCAACTGTTAAGAATATGTTAGCCCATTTTGATTATTTCGTTAATGATTCCATTTGTAAGAAGAGTTACTTCAGATGCTGCCCGGATATTTCCAGACGACAATGTTCTGGTCTATTGATGAAGGCTTGTACGACGGCTCCACAAGTCTCACGATACCGATTGTTTAGCAGTCAGCCCAATCGTCTGATCCTAATTCTATAAGGCACTGTCGGGATCCTTACGTAAGAACGTTCCTGAAAAAATATAGACGGTTTCACATTCGAGACGGACACTTCGAAGACAGCGGACAAGTTAAGAGCTCGTCATTGAAGCTATCAACGGCCTGCAGAGTCCATGAAGCTACCCTTACAAGCCAATAACGTCAGTGATTTAATGTAAAATGTTTTGGACATGGTACAAGTGATTAGAATTTAGTAACGTATAAGTGGGATGGTGAATGTCAAAATACGTTGGCAACCAATGCGGTATTTCTGCTTGGAATTGAATAACCTAACAGTACCCTGTAACACCTGCGAATACTGGGGACTTGTGGGCAGAGTTCATGATGCCGATTTATTACGCATCATGTGAACGGGTTCTAATGAGAAGAAAATTTCTGAATGCATGCTATGTAAAACAAAGGAGATTTGCGTGATGTGCCAGTAAATCGAAAGAAAAATGTGCGACAGAGGTTTTGAAATGGACATGTTTTAACATGGAAAACCCCACACTGGGAACCAACGGCAAAACATGATTGTGGTATATGAGCCAAAACAACAATCAATTTCGGTACTACAGTTGACTATACATTAAACTGCTTAGCTAGTCCAGATCGTCCGGCTTGTGCTAAGCTTACCTGAAGCACCATACCGTTAACGACTTCGATCCTATCGGGCAAATATGTTTAACACGAAAAGATCACATGAAAGGGCAAGCGTGTCAAACCAAGCAAAACTGTCATACAAGCCTGAAGAGACCAATCGGATTCTCGTTGCACTGTGTAGTAAGATTCACAATCGGGGGCATCGTAACCGTCCGTATCGTTAGTTGTAAACATTGTCGAACGCGGTAGCACACTGAAGTAACTAACGTATAAACAAGCAGAAAAGTAAATTTATCTGCCTCAGTAAATTTATATTGTCGGACCATCTTGAGCACCGATAACGAGCAGTAGTTCTACCCACAGTATAAGCTGACCAAGTCCAAGGATAAACGTGAGCATGCGAGGGTGAAATCATGACTGTTTTGTGACCTGGAAAAAGTAAGCTACCAAGTACCACGGACAGCCAAGAAAAGCACGATTCAACGCTGCTGACAACGCAAGTTGATTGCATCTACAACGCAACATGAACATAAGGCACACGAGAGTGCAACGTCCAATTAATTCTCGTTACATTCTATCGATCTCTTACCGTGTGGCCATCCCAGCCTCCCGTGATTCTCATAACACCAAGCAATAAACGCACTAACGGACATGTATGATCGTCATTGATTCTGTACGTTAGAAATTACCACCATATCTGCTTAGCAAACATATGGTACCGATAACATATTCTACTGTGGTCGTCTTTGACAAGTAGTCACTCTTTCACAGACCTGAGAATGACTATGCATAGGGAGTTTTGGTAAACACACTTACTGGAAACTTGTCACTGCCCAGAGGAACGAAACCCTTGAATGAAAACATTAATGTTCAAGCATTATTAACTCATAAATACACTGCGTGTAGCACACAAATGAGAGTATGCAGATGGCGAAACAAGAAACCTGAAAGACAGACCGAGATGAACACGGTGCGCTATGCAAACACGTATTGATTAAAAAAGAAACAGTGTGCACTTATACCACAGGATAGTTAAATCAGTATGGTTTACTACACATACTCAAGCGCATCACAGTTTTCGGCAACCAATATGGGCTTCAGCAACAAAATACTACACTCCAAAGGTGGCGTTCGCATTTGGAGCGTTTACAGAACCGGGCGGATTTGAAGCCAACCCGCTAGTGTTCTCAGGACGTTTGGTGAGATTCGACCAGAAATCGGTGAACATTTGCCGTGCCAATTTTGCATGTAGACCAGATAGGAGAGTTGTCGCTGTATTCTGATTGGAACCGGACAAACGACATCGGATAAATCCATACACGTTAGCTGCGGACATACTTAAAGCAATCGCACAGACAAGCGCCCACCTCAAATGGAGGGAGAAGATGGAGGCCAGCAAGAATACACCCCAAACAAGGGGTGCAGAAACAAGACCGATCCAAAACAGTCGGGCAGCTTGAGTCTGTGCGGCACGCAACGACAGTTCGCGTCGACTGAGGGTTACATCATCCGATGGTTCCGGAAGCGCCGGACGAGAGTCGAAACGCCAACATGTCCGACCCTCATCGTCTGTGTAGCTAGACCAGCGCAATCCGACCAAAATACGCCCAGAGATATTTTTCACAAACCAGAAGTCCAGCGACAAACTGATGAGTACCAGAACAAATGGTACAACGAATGAAGAAGTAAACCAAGTACAGAAAAAATAGATGGCAATGGCCATAGTACGAAAGAAAAAATGTCCAGCAAGCGCCATTCTTCGGGTCCGCGGGTTAAACTGACCCCCTGTGGTGGCATCATCCGGTTCCAAGTCATCCGTTAGTGCGAGAACTACTTCATCTCTGGAGTTCATTCCTTCTATTTAGCCGATATCGCTGCAAAAAAACAAACGCCCAACTACATTAAAACCCGCAGAAGGCTGGTAATGTCGAAGTTAGTAAAAAGTTAACGGGCCATATGGATAAACAGTAAAGTAGATCGAGTAAAAAACCACATAGGAGTGTCGATGAACACCCGAAATTTCCAAGAGTACGATGAAGAATACCGATAGCATGAGGGTACAGAATCAGTACCTCTTCAAGATATATACAAACATCAATAAGCTGACTTTTAATGTGGTGGTTAGACGTGAAAACTGCAGTGGTTCTGATGTCTGCACAGGTTGGGGTCATGGTACCTTTAAGCAGTATAGCCTAAAGTTCCCGAGAGTAACGGTGATCCGGCTAGATGCAGATCAGTGGTCAGAATCCTAAGCTGCTTCTCCAGAACCCTTTTGTGAAGCAGAGTGTTAAGAAACGTCAAGAGCAATCAAACCAGGACAGCCTTCAAGTTTAAGAATACATTACGACTGTTGATTGCCAATAAGTGTCGATGACCTGTTATAACCTAATCATACAGAACATAAACGCGAATAATTAATACGAACGGTGAATGAAAGAGGCGAATTGAAACCTTTTCCAAATGAACCCGAAATCCGAAATACATTAATCAAATGAGAACACAAACGAGGCGGATATCAGAAGGGTAATGTACTTAGCTACCAGACATTGTTAGTTTACTTTAAATACTTCTTTACATTTGCAGAAATAAATGACCTCACGGTCCCGTGGACGCGTGAAGATACACTTGAATCTCACGCTGATCAACATCCCGGCAACGGCTTGAGATATCTGAGTTCTGACTGCTGAACAAACTTTTTTGGGTTAGATTTATCCCAGCCCTAGCATGCTCAGTCATCGTGAAATTCTCAGTATATCCCGATTTGGTCGGAATCCTGCCTGTCATTTGTTAGGTGTGATACACCGAAGCAAAATTAAACTACTCAATGATTCAGATGCAATAAGGAAAAGACAGAAGCCTACGCGGTTATTATGTATATCGTGGGCCATCATCCTGATAACAGGAATAACCACTGATAAGCTTTGAGCAGGAATTACCTCATCAGGAAACCGAACTGTAGGAATGTGTTGACACTTGTGACAGAGAATTTCTATAACCAACTTGAAAAGCGGAACGTAGAAGTAGGCCGGCTATGAAAGCCCAATTAAACCTCAACACCTATCGTCTTAAATGGGGCGCATATTCGTTTCATTCTTAATTTTTGTTACATCGGAGAGCACCAAAACCTCGAACGAACGTTAGGTTCAAATATTCGAAACACCGACCAAAAGAGTGCGACCCGATACGACAAGACAAAACAACATGGAAGACGACGACAGCAGTCTATCAATAATGTGTGTGCTCGCCAGAACCTCGGGTCTGTCCAGACCAGCAAAAACGCAGCTAAATTTAAAAAGAATTGTGACCACCAGTGTCACGTGAAAACGGGTGCAATTATTCGATCATTCATGAAGAGTACTACAGAATGCGGCACGGTAGTTCCTGGGATAAGCAAACAATGGATTTCAATGAAAATCCCCAGAATTGTTAGAAGCCAGACGAAATACACGAAAAGACTAGGAGGAATATCTATGGGAAGCTGAAACGTAGCCTAATCATGAGTCCTAGCTAACGGAGAAAATTAGGGAAGTGAAAACCATCTTTGCTTTAGGGAACATGAACAGACTGTTCAGGATAATCCGTTCTACTGGGCCAGGGTGACCGTCACTCAGTAAGCCCATCAGCCAAGCAAACGGCAAACAACCATAATAAGCCCAGAAGGTTCGGGCGCTGGGTGCAACAATCTGAGGATCAAATTAGCTGGCCTCCTGTCTCTCATCATCAACATAGACAGCAATACATCAGTGGATCACACTGATGCTTAACTGCCACACAACCATGAAGAAGAAGATAACCTATATAGGAAGAGAGAAGAAAAAAGAAGGGGAAGGGAATGGACCTAATTATTGGAAATAGCTACGTCTACATTCAAACATACATCAGGGCGCCTACACTTTGCAAACAAACAACCGTGCTGTAAGTGAAAATAAGGCGTCATCAGCTACCTCACGGCTTTCACCGTCCCACGTCATTAAGTGCACTCACCTCACCGATAACTCGGCCAAACAACGACAACATTCACGTCACTGAACTCGGTTGGCCGCCATCTCACCTAACGTCTCCAGCCACCGGCTCTGCGAGGGCCCCAGCCTGGGATGCGAACTCTATCTATTATGGTCAACCCCTTCGTGAACGATTTCATTTATCTACGCCAGGTCATCATCTGTCTACCTCGCACCTTCCGCCAGTCGTCCGCAGCGTTGGCAAACAGTGCTCGGTGTGGCAAACGGCTACCTGGCATCCTTAGTACATGACCTAACTATTTAAGTCTGTGCAAATGTGGACTTAGTAAAAAAACTCGTTTGAAAATCTGTGTCAACCGCCCGCTTCCTAACCTCTACGTTGCTTACCCGCTGGTGCCAAACGATACGGGCGATTGAACGCACACATTGGTAGTCGAATACCTGAAGGCGGTTCACGTCTTCTACCCTGAGCGGCCAGGTTTCTCTGACGTAAAGTAATACACTCCTCATTGTTGTCTGATATACGCGACCCTTAAGCTTCAGAGAGATATCTCTCTGTCGCCATATGTGTCTCAGATTAGTAAACACCGCTTTGGCCTTGGAAATACGCGCTTCTATTTCATTCCCTCCACTTCCGCCACCGTCGCTGATGCAGCTTCCCAGGTATACAAACCGGTCAACAACCTCCATGAATTCATTATCAAACATTAAGTCTACGTAATCACAGCAATCTTGCAGAAGCAGTTTGCATTTCGAGGCTGCAAAGCGCATTTCGGAATACTTAGCAGAAAGTGAAATTGCGGTTTAGCGTTGCTTGTACCGCTTGAAAGTGGTCAAACAGCAACACCTTATCATCAGCATAATCAAGAGCAGTCAGTGCTCCACCAGGTAGGAGGTCCACACCGGCATCATAAGAGTGCCGCAGATCGTCCGCCATTACTTCGTCTACGACGAAATTGAACAAAAATGGTGAAAGGGGACAGCCTTGACGTACGCCGCTCATGGTGCTGAAACTGTCAGACAGCTCACCGTAAACCCTAACCTGAGCAGAAGTATGGGAATAAGGCGCCGACAGTGTGTTCACATATTTAGTCGGTACACTCCTGCGTTTAAGCGACTCTAAAAGTGTAGACCGATCCACCGAATCGAACGCACCTTTATAATCGAGAAATATGGCGATTGTTGGCCAACCGTAAACATGACGCTGCTCCAGAAATTGATGGGGATTAAATATGTGGTCTATACATCCCCGCCCAGGGCGAAACCTTGTCTGTTTTTCCCTAATGTTTACCTCGTGAACTGCAGTTAGTCGACGAAGTATAATGGATACCAGAACCCTAGTAATGACTGTGATCAAATTAATCCCCCTATGGTTTTCACAAGAGCCCCAGGCCCCTTACTTGAATATGGGCACTATTATCGAGTGACCCCAGTACGGAGGGATGGTCTCCATCGACCACACAAGATTGAACAACTGAGTAAAGGCCTCTACTAACGCCTTTCCACCCTCTTTGAAAAGTGCCGGCACGATAACATCTGGGCCAGCAGCCCTATTACGACTGAGAGCCGAGATGCCATTGCGAACCTCAGTCTCAGTGAGTGGTTCCTAATATACCGACCAGGGTTCTACGTCACCAGTTTGTGGCGGCAACACAATGGAAGCAGGAGGCCAGCTAAATTGACCCTCAAAGTGTTCCGCCCAACGCTCTGGACTTATTATAGATTAATGTGCCATCTGTCTCGCTGATAGCTTCAAGGACAGACGGTCACCTGGGACGAGCGGCACCGATCAGCTTAAAGAGTTTGCCGGTGTTACCTGAGGCAAAAGCGGTTTCCATTTCCTTAACTTTTTCCATTAACCAAGCCTCACGATAAGCCTTTAGGCCACCTTTCAACTTTCGAGGGATATATCTTCTAGACTTATTATGTGAACTACTGGGAGGAACCTTCCGTCTGTGTTGTAAACCCTCCTAAACGGTACACTGGTTCGACCTCGGTATAGTGGTACGCTCGATAAAATCGGATTCTCGTCCCGGTAATAATTCACACGAAAATCTCGGTCCCGAATAGTACCGCGACTGTTCCGTATTCGCTCCCAAGGCAAGCCAAAAGACGCGTTCAAAATAAGAAGCTTTGTTCCGCTACAAAACGTGTGCGGGGTAGGACGACAAGTACAAGTTATTTATAGGGCACGTCATGAACACACATCCCCCCCATCATGAGAAAAAGTTGGGACCACACGCCACGGATGAAGCCGGTAGGCAAAGGCAACTCGTGCCTTTCTTATCCTCGCTGATATCTTATCAGTAGTACTACAAGTTGACGAGAAAGTTACCAAAGTAATTGAAGGTGTCCACAATCTCAAATGGATTGCCTGCAATAAGAAACGCTCTAGTCTTGAAGAAGCGTCTCGCACTTTGCGCATTCTGTACCAATCAGTCCGGCCACTCATCTTGTTCAGCACGGTCTACGTGTCTTCGGCAGAGGGGCTACGTGAGACAATATCACCCACATACTCTATGTCAGCCAACCTACCGCCTAGGAGCTCAACATAAAGCTCACTGAACTCCTCAAGCGACCCTTCCAGAATGTCGTCCCTGACAAAAATGAAAAGAAGTGAGAAGTGTCCAGCAAGAGATATGGAAAAAGGAACATTTTCAAGACGTTTGCCCGTTTTGTTAACATCCACCCGTCCATTTCTACTGTCACAACAGCAACCGTCCCGGACTGTCTTTGAAACGTTGTGGTTGATCTCGAAGTTAATGGAACTCGCTTACAAGCTTTGATGGATACTTGCAGTTCTAGAGCTTATGCAGCGTCTTCCGTAGTGTAGCAAAACGACTTGGTTGTTTGTTTGCAAGGTGTAGGCGCCTTGATGTTG
>JTDE01000488.1:5924-19139 GCA_014338405.1 Paragonimus skrjabini miyazakii
CCCTTCTATCTTCGGACCATGGATGCTTATGATTCCGATGATTGTTGATCTGTTTTCGCCGGCTGCAGACTTCACTGACGGCGGCCAGTATAGTATTCCATTGCTTACCCGTCCATATAGCCACTTTTAGATCCCGGTGTGCCATCGCATGAACTCCGCGGCTGTCAGATCACAGGTCATCAATGTGACCTGATGTTAATAACATGTCAGCTCCGAGCGAGTTTACCATCCAAGGAAAATATACTGTTCAGCGTATTTGTACTTCCTGTTTAGAATACGGAGTTGCGGCCCTAATGCTAAGGGTGCGTGCAATGATGGGGTTGTCGTAATAATTACAGTGTGCTCAACATTTGGATTTAATGCTATGGATTCTGTCGGAAGGTAATTTCTCTTAACTGTTCTGCATTTCGCAGAATCCAATTTAGGTCTCGGAGTGTGCAGACATGGAGGTTGCTTCAAAACAGATCAACGCAAGCCAACTGCAGATTACGCAGACGGAATAAAGCCACCTTGTTGCCCATCATCTGGAGACGTGTTTGCTCAGTCCGGTTGACTTAAACTATGATCAACGCTTAAGTATGTATTATGCGTTCACTCTAGTATTTGCTCCCTCTAGTTGACTTAAGCTATGACGACACATACGTATACATTATGCGTTCACACGTAAGCTGTGATCAACGTTGATACAAAAAACACGGCACAAATAAGTACAAACTTGTATTGAGACCGTTCAGGACAAGTTATAAAGGTCTTCATCAGTTCCGGCAAAACATGAGATAACGTACTGGCAGCCGTCATTGCAGTCTGCAGCCGGCAAAAACATAGATCAACAATAATCGGAATCATAAGCATCCATGGTCCGAAGATAGAAGGGTTGTAGCTGAAACCGTAGCAGTGGGAATCAATTTTTTCGTCGGATAAATAACGAGCGTCAGAGTTGGACATTATCCGTCAGGAAAGTGAGCATTGACTCGCGTACACATGGAAAGCTACATTAAAGCAAGGTCAGTAAGCAATGAGCAAAGCATTTGTAGGGTGGGACGCGCTACCCGTGTTTACACTATACCGTGGGTAGAAACAACCACGTGATAAAGTAGACCGTTTTCCACCGGAAATACTATAAAGAAACGAGGCTGAACAGATAATTCGGATGAATAACTAGCCAACAACCGTGGCCACATAGGTTTCATTAGGAATTACTGTGATATTTCGTGTACAATGTGAACACAATATGGTGGAAAATTACAATTTCTATGATATCTCCAAAACCACACGAAGATGAGCGTTTCTGCAGGATGGGATTATGTATTCCACCACGGAACTTCCGATGGAATCATTTTTAGAACATAAAACCGACCACGAAAACCAACATGATGCTTTTATCGAAAAAAATGGCGACATATTTTTCTCAACATAAGAGCGAATATGGAGAATTTTTAGGTACAGCTGATTTTTTCATTGCAATACCACTATTATACTTGATGAAATCTATATATTTGCTCCGTAATATAAATTTTAATATTTCATGAAAAATTTGAAAACCTCTCTTCGTGCTTAAATGGCGGTTTCCAACTCGTTTCGACCTTGAAGCACCATACCGGCTAACTACACAATTACCAAAAGATCTACAATGTAACACCAGATACCATCATTCTCAGGGTTGCTGGCTTTTGAAACGCTGTCCTTATTTTGTCGTCTCTCGTGCGCTTTCTTTTGTCTTTAGCATCCATCACTGTACTTTTTTCTTGACAAGCTTTTATTTTGAACCCTGACGTTTACACTTTTTGTTCGGCGGCTGAATACGTAATTTATAAATGAGATACAAAGTAAAGTTGGAAGGATGAGTTTGAAATGATATATCTCAATAAATAATCTAGATACAGCACAAATGAGAAGAAACTCTCACGGCATTCTTTCTATGCATTCCACTAATGCTACAATCATTTGCCAGTTGATATCGGGTAGCTTGAATATGCCCTCCTGATCTCATGCAAAATTCAAACCTAAACCAAACAGTACAAGTTCTGTAGCTGTGTTTGGAATTCCATATCTTCGTAAATAATCGAGACACAGCAAAAGTGAAACATAACAATCATATAACATTTTTTCTAAGCAGGCTCCACCACCATTTTTTCATTCATAAACAGTAACTTAATAATACACGCTTCCGCAAAAGTGGATACTATCCTCACGATAGCATCCGAACATGATGAACAACATATACAACATGCCCCAGGAAGGCCACCCGAGGTGGTTGAAACGTAGAGTATTACAACTTGCTCACAACGTTGTGTTATTCTCAATCCATTTATCATTATCATATACATTGCTTGTATTTCTTCGTCGAACATACCCAACCTTTCGTAGTTCCTTTGTAAAGCCTCTTCCTGCGTCACTGCTGCATCAAAGCAACTCAAGGAGGCAATAGGATGTCAGTTCACCAACAACTGAGCTGCCCCGTTCGGTCAAAAATTCAAGTCGCTGCTAGAACATTTTATAGTCTCGATATGAAGAAAAATGAAAAATGTCACTCTTATCGAATTTATGTTGTGACCGCAAAAGACGCTTGGCCTGAGAATTCGTTTAATGCGCAAACTCCCGTATAGGTTGTGTCAAAAATCGAACCAAAACGTGCACACTCATTTACAAGTTAGACATGCATTCACATACATCATTGTCATTCGCCTTGGTGGAACTTCTGCCGTATGGCGTACACACTATTCCGACAGTCTCTTCTTGTCCGTCATCTTCCTGGCGTTCGGAGCTTGCCCTTTTGTCCCTGAATGTCGCCTGTGGGTAATATACCACTTGCGAGTAGTATACTACTCACAACGAAACTGCCTGTCATACAACATTTATAGCTACCACGGCCGTTACAAACACAAGTAAGGTATTACTAATTGGGTAACTTTATCGCACGCTGCGTATGAGACGAATCAATTAACCCCCTTTAATGGGACTGTCAAAGGTCACTCAGGGGACGATCGACCGTCTTATGGGCGTCCCGTTTACTGGCTGGGTTGGTGCAAGAAGCTGGATACCAACCGGCCGTAAGCCCTAAACTGAACGTTTATACCTTCACTTCCACGAGAAGCGAGTTAATTCATGACACACAACCCCACATGTTTGCTTTCACGGAGACATGGCCCACAGGTGACCTCAGTGACAGTGAACTTAGTGTCCACGGGTATTCAGTTCACCGAACTGACTCCGCCCAAGGGAGAATGGGGAGTTCGGCGATTTTCCCTCACCAGCATCTCCCAACACCCACGGTTGTCAGTGGATTTCAGTCCTTTGATAAATGTGATGCACTGTGGCTTCGAATGGCATTGCGTGGCCCAGACTCACTCCTTCATTTGACATCTCCGACGTTGACAGTCTTCTTGCGAACATAGACAACGTTCTAGGACTTCAACACTCCACTCATCTGTTTATTGTGGGCGACTTCAATGCACCGAAAATAAACTGGGCATAAGTTTCCAACCAGGAATGTGAAAGCGACGTTTATACGACCGACAGCGTGAACACAGCATGTCAACGCCACGACGCGACATTGTCCTGGTCAGACTCCTTCTTTGTTCCACTTAGCCATTACTAATGGTGGCCACCTGGTAGACAAAGTGATCCTCAAGTCACTACTTGAAAACAGTGACCATTCTGGTTACAACAACCAGTAAAGAAGTCCACAGTTAGAAACTTTATTCAAGCTGATTTTAACGGCCTGAGGAGCTACATGGGTTCATTACATCTTGATTACGGCTCCGTGAACCGGAACTACCGTGCACGTCAAAGCGCAAGTGAGAAGGCGGACGACTTACTTGTGCTGCACACACTGTGCACTTTCTTTCATGGGCCACTTCTTCCGCGCAGATTACGTCGTCTAGTTGATGACCGTTCCCATTTATTCGCGAAGCATAAGCTTACGGGATACTCGGAGGACCTAGGCGCGTTCAACATCGTTCGAAATATGGTGTAGACGGGAAATCCGTTAGCACGCCAAACTCGCACAAGAAAAGGTCCTCATCAGAGTGCGCAGCAACAAAAACTTCTTATTTAAGTGTATGCGACGACTAAGAAAGAATAAACCCTCGGCTCTTTCTTTGCGACTGCCCGACGGGGAGACCTCATCTGGCTCCCTAGTTGCTGCTGAGTTGTTCAGGCAACACTACTCGACAGTCTACAACATCACATCGCCGGTTTGGCACCCTATACTTTCGCTGCAGAATTTGCGACAACCACTCCTTACCATCCCGTTTTCTGTGCTGGATGTTGAGGAACTTTCACTTAAGGCGAATTCATAAACATCAGTGGGTCGCGACAAAATCCATCCCAGAATTCTACAAAGAAACAGCTGCCAGTTTGACAGAACCCCTTTATACGTTGTTATAACAGACCCTCCAGACTGGCATTCTCTTTAGCGCATGGAAAGAGGTGAAGTTCACGCCCATATTTAAGGCGGGTGACCGGCACTCTCCGGCTAGCTATCGGCTAATCAGCCGATAATGGAGCGAGATAATAGAGCGCTTATTACAGCGTGCCATCGTTAATCACTTTTTATCAAACCATCTTTTTCCCCCTACCAAGCATGGCTTCCTTACTAACCGGTAATACGTAACTAATATGCTTATTTTCATGGATAGTCTGACGGAGGCCAAAGACAATGGCGTTACCAAGGCTGTCGACCGTGTCCCACACGGCCCCCTGAAGCGTAATCAGGAACCCTATGTTATGCAAAGAGAGGTTCTTTGCCGGATTGTCTCCTTGATAACAGGACGTTCACAGTTAAAACTACAGCAGACCTTTCATCTCACTCTCATTTCTGCGGGAGTTCCTCAAGGGTCAGTTTCAGGTCATGTGTTATTTCTGATCTACATTATTGACCTTCTGGGAGATATTTCCAGCAACGTCCTGCTGTATGCCGATAAACCTGAAAATCAGGAATGCCACTGATCCCAATGCACTACAGATCGATCTTGACGCGATTAAGCGTTGGTCGGATGATTAAATCCTCCCACTGAGTGACAATAAGTGCGCACATATGTCGCTGGGTGGAGACTCTGGCAGCGCCTTCGTGATTCATAGTGCGTTCGGCATAATAGATATAATGAGAATCGATCTGAAGAAAGATCTAGGCATCTGGTTGTCGTCTAACTTATTTTTAGCGCATCACCACGAGATGGCGACGAAGATATGATTTACCTCTCTTAGGATGATTAAGCGCACTTTCCCCCGCATAGACAAGAAAGCGTTCCAAACGCCTTACGGGGTTTATATACCCAAATAGCACGCTCCATATGGTCCCTAAGAGGACCCCGGGTGCTTTTGTGGGTTGGCTGGGGGGTAAAAATGGCGTTTGACGGATGGGCCCCCAGTAGGACCCATGGGGGCAAAATGGGGACTGGCCGAAAAATCGTTTTTATGCGCGAAAGCTCATCTACGTACCCGATTTCTCTCAACTACAACGCATTATTCTTTCAGCTCTTCTCATATAATTGCTTCACCGCGTCCGCATTGGTCCCTAACCTACCGGACGACCCGCCAATGCAAGACTACAAGCGACAATGAACGAAAGTTTGTGAATGCGTGCACATTTATTGTTAATCACCGTAAATGTACAACACGGTTATTCAGATCAGTATACTGGTCTTCCCATACAACTGATTGACAATGTAAATCATATCTTCGTTCACTGCTCTTCATTGTCCATGTGGATGGTCTGTCTTCGAAGAGTTTCTGCAAGGTAACGGATAAGATATTGTAAGTGAGGACGTCAGTGAAGCAGGTTAACATAGTGTTGCTGTTTATGTGGATAAAAATGCGTAAAAAAACATTTATAGTGATCACACAACAAGCGATAGCTAATGTTTGGAAGGTAACTTATGGTTGATGTGCCACGCTAGATATAACACAATTAACACGCTGATGCGATTTGCAAACGGAAGCATATAGTTAGGGATAATAATCCGTCTTACCTGATCCGCGGACTTGTAATTTAAGTACGTGTATTTCAGTTATCTGAAATGTGAGATAAAAAGAAATGTGGCGACAGTTAATATGACGATGCACGGAATTATGAACTACAGGTGACTCGCTAGTAATTTCTGTTGTATATTAAGATCCCAATTCTGTGGTGGCAATGAGTATGCAGCTTACAAATCTAAAAGCGGATATTTAAATATATACATATGTTTGGGCAGACACCAGTAACGAATAACAGTCCTCTATTATTTATTGAAGGTATTGAAAATAGGTGCAAAAACATTATCCGTTCCATGAGGAATACGGACATTCACTAATGACACAAATAATCCGCTTCGTACTAGTGATGGAAGAAGCGGCGGTAACCAGATGGATAAGCGGATAACTGGAATGGAGGTGACGATCGGAAAATGAGGACAATTCACTAAATAACGTATATAAGACCGTAGTGGACGTAAACACTATATAAAACTTAGGTGTGAACACGAAGCTAAATGTGATGAAAACGAAAGCAAAGGACTCACAATAATTCGTAATATGGTTTGTTGAGGGTTTCACTACAATGAACGGAGATTTTCAATGGATGCGATCCGTCGTGTTTATCCAAGAGGATTCCGAGTTCACAGCGGAGATAATCGTGACGACGGATAAATTCGGTGATATGCTGAAGTCAATGGATGACTGCCTTGGCCTTATACTATCTATAAGTCAGTGCATAAGCGACAAGAAACGCAGAAAAATGGCAGGACTCGCGACCTTGGAGATAGGTTTTGTATTATCGAACTATTCGATTCACATTGACTAAAAATCAAGTGTTCATGTGAATTTGAGAGGAGTGGAAGTTTTGAAGAACAATAAAACGGACGGAACACAAAATACTGTACAAAGAGTAAAGAAACGTAGCATGTACCTCCTACACTTCCAGTAAACAGTTGACACCGGACAGCGATCTTTTATTTTCTGCTGAACATAATCAATATTGCGCAAAAACACAACAACATCCAAAAAGCGATCACCACAACCTACCACGGTCTAAATCAAACCAAGCTGAGCATAATAATTTATGGTCGATTAATGCATTAAAACAAAACGAGGGAGAAAGACCTAATAACTTGTAGGCACTAACATCAACAACGGAAGTGGATACATTGCAAGAAATATACAGCATAGGATATTGTCTTGTAGTTACCAAGAAAAACCCACTTAGATACAAAGGCCCATTTTGCCCCATTAAAAATGGGGCTGTGTGCTGCTTGGGTAAGGCCGCCCCTCGAGTATGCCCATCAGGTCGTTTATACTGGCCTGAAGAAATACATCTCAGCTATTGGGCGTGTCCAGCACGTGGCTACCAAACTAGTCACAGGCCTGAGAAACGTCGTGTACGAGTATCGACCTGAAATTTTTGATATATACCCACTTGGATTTCGACGACTCCGCGGTGATTTAATTCTCACAAACTTCCTCTTTACAGTAGTCCTCGTTGGTCAGTTCTTCACTGTAACGAATGATGACGGTCGGCAGGGACATAGCATGAAGATTTTCAAGCTCCGTCCTCGGACCGTACTTAGGCAGCAGTATTTTTCATAAAGGGATGTAAACTTCTGGAACAGTCTTCCTACTGGGGTCGTCAGTATCGCTTCTATTGACTGCTTCAAAACATTACTTGACTCTCATTCCCCGAAAATCTTTTTGTGCGAGTAATCTTAGTTTTTTTTAATGATATTTACTGTAAACCACAAGAGCGATGTTACACCCTGTTTTCAATGAATGCCTTTGAGATCAGCAGACGCCCACTTAACACTGAACAAGATAAACCTACTGGATCTGGGACCTTTGGGCATCTGCCTAAAGCCTGTGTATCAATCGCTGAATCGAAGCGAAAATTCGTTTGTGTTTTATTGCATCGATACTGCGTCTAACTCAACGGGGCGGTTTCTATCGTTTGACTTTTGTCGAGATGGCGGGTTTCGACCAGGGTGCCGTATATTTTTCGGACAGCCTTTTTAACCAAACTGCTGATCAAGATAATATAGCTAACCTTCACCATGCCAAGCGAAAATTTAAAGAGTTCATCCGCCAATTCAACGACGGAGGGCTTGCCTTCAAATATAGGTAGGCCCGTTCATCCTCCGTTTACCTCTCTAGAGATCAATTAAAGAAGAATTGTACCCTCCAGAAGCACTTTCTAGTTGTTAGTTTGAAGGATTTGAACAATTTTGACTCATCTCTTACACAAGAACTGGTTACACGCCCTGTTGACTACTTATCAACGGTAAAGTTGTAATTTATTTCTCTATCGTTATCCAGCTTGAAGAAGCTGTTTTGGAGGTTTCAAACGAGCTAATGAGATCAAGCGATAACGAATCTACTGAACCCGCACAAGTCCTTTTGGAGTGGGATGCAAATGCTGTTAGCCTGCGTGATGTACGATCAGAGCAGGTGTCACGATTGGTAAAAGTATCCGGGATTGCCATCAATTCATCTGGCATTAGAGCTAAGGTAGGTGATAGTTACTTCAATTGACTTTCAAGGCTGTTCGCTTGAGTTTACAGTGCCGAGGCTGCCGTCAGTTTTTGCCTAATCTTCCGGTCCGGCCTGGTCTAGAAGGATACACGTTACCGCGTAAATGTCCTATGGCGCAGGCTGGTGGAGTGGGATCTCGGTGTCCGATCGATCCTTTTTTCATCGTACCCGACAAATGCCAGTGCGTTGATTTCCAAACTGTCAAGCTTCAAGAAGCACCAGAGACTGTTCCTCACGGCGAAATGCCACGTCACGTTCTGCTGTACTGTGACAGGTGCGTCATACCCATACACGTAGTTTACCCTGTTAGGTTTGTTACTTGTGTAGTAGTGTATCGAAAATGCTAAATCGTTCATCAATTGGTGGTTTGGCGAACGAAAACAAAAGTAGCAATGGGTGGACGTGCTTGATGGTCTCACGGTTTGTCCGCCCCCAGCTGAAAACGTTTTTGGAATGGTAACCTTTTGCAGTATGCAGACAATAAACGAAAGCCCGTGGTAATTGTCGCAATCAACCAACAGTGGCAGTGCCATCTCGCCTATTTGTTTCTTGAAAACTTGTGGTAGTGTTGCTTTTGGTTGTTTAGGTTTTGAATTCTTCGTTTTTCCACACTACGCATATTTGGGCTAGGGCGGTGTTTTGTGGTACAAATACGTATCCATTTTAAACTCAGTTATGCCCTTAAGTTTTATTAATTGTGCTGTCGTTGGCTTAGACCATAGTTAAGTCTGTTGGGATGATACTGCCCAATCATCCAGAATTCCGGTTGATAACTCAACACCATTATCGTAGTTCATGGTAAAACTATCTGGCTTGCCAAGTGCACGCGGCAATACGAGACACTCCATGTTTACGCCTATATTTTTTAATTTTCACATTCTGTCACGACTTCGGACCTTGGTGTCGAGCGATGACTTTCGTATTTTGACGGCCTGTTCGGTTATTGCATAACAACGTGGCCCTCCAAGTTGGGATTTCGACTGGCTCCTTATTAAAGATGTGGAGTTTTAGTTTTACCCCACTGTGCCAATCCGCAGCGACAGTTTGTTGTGGGTTTCTGAGGCGACGGCTCCAGTTACTGTTCCTCTTTTCTTTCTATAGCTGGGCTTCCTGACAGCATGCTGGCCCGCACGACCATGTGTGATATACGAATCTCATTACCTCCGTCGTTTCGCTGCCTAGACCAGGTAGCTGTGCATGCTGCGTCGGATATTAGGTACACGAAAATATGCCACTGTTACCCTTCGTTTTATTGTCCTTTCCAGCTTGGCTCTTAGGCCCTCTCTGACCCTAGCTTTCTATACTTTTAAACCTAATTTTGAAAAGTCGGCTATTTAGCTTTGGTGGTCTTTTTCGACAGCCTTCATTCTCTTGCGTTCTCCAACAAATCGTACACACGAGTCTGTTTTTAGTTCACTGACCCAGAATGCTGATCCCTTGTAATCACCATCATCAAAGATGACAGTACAAAGTGGTTCTTACTGTATCCCCAATGCCATGCAGCCATGGAAGAGCAAGCCTGAGCCAAGGAAAAAAAGACGCTGGAAAGCGGGTCCTAACTACTAAAAATATCTGCGTCTATACTCGAACGCTTGACAGCAAGGTGCGTACATCTGTCAAACAGGGAACTAACATATGATTGAAAGTAAGGCGTCATTAATGAGGCAAATTTCCTAGAGCTTTCATTGCCCTACGTAACTAGATTCACCTACTTCACAGATAAGTTGACCAAACAACGACACCATTCACAGCACTGAGCCCGGTTAACCGTCATCTCACCTATAGCCTCCAGCCATCGACTTTGTGAGTCGCGATGACTCCAGCTCGCGAGAAGAACCCGACCTACAATAACCAAACTCTTTTGGTATTTGTATGTTCGCCGAGCTTGGCATTTAGGTTGCAAACGTTTCATCACCAAACGAAGTGACATCGTCAGTGCGTAATCGTTTTAGCGTATCGTTTTTTGAGCGCTCAAAAAACCATCTGTTCACCACTGTACCACTGTTCACAACTATCCGAAAGCCAAATTCTTGGTTAACAATTTCGTTTCCCTACGCCAGGTCATCACCTGTCCGCATCATACTTTACACCAGTCGTTTGCAGTATTGGCAGCGAGTGCTTGATTTGGCAGGCAACTAGCTGGCATCTTTAACACATGTCCTAGCCATCTAGTTATGTGCAAACTTAAAGGTTGAACAGAAGAACTCGCTTGATAGTCATTACCAAATGCACGATTCCTAATCCGTTTGTTGCTTACCCGTTAGTGCCACCTGGTGCAAGCGGTCAAACATAGACCGGTGATCAACTACCTGAAGATGGTTCACGTCCTCCACCTTGAGCGGTCACGTTTTGCTGCCGTAAAGCGACAACCCTCACTGTCGCCTTATATACACAGCCTTTAAGCCTTAGAGAGATGCTTCTCTGTCATCAGAGGTACCTCAGATTAGCGATTACTACCCTAGTCTTTGAGGTATACACTTCTGTTTCATTCCCTACATTTCCGCCACAACCCCTTATGTAGCTTCCCAAGTACACAAACCGGGCAGCAATCTCAATACCTTCACTATCCAACATCAAATCTACGTGGTGACAACAGTCTTGTAGTTTAGGCCACAGGTGGTATTCTCCCACACGTTTATTAGTGCTAACTTAAGATAATGAGGAGAGACGAACTTGAAAGGCTCAACCTGGTCAGTGCTGGACTCTGCTGCATTTCAGACTAGAATCCAGGACAGAGGTCAACTTGTCCAACCGGCAGTACCGCACTAATCGACACCGGTCGTGCACTTCAGGTTGCTTCACGGTTGTCACTACCCGTAACACGGGAGCAAGTGCAGTCCTCAGCACGACGTTTGTGGCCGCATTCCGTTAGCAGCAGACTCCGTGCCATCTGCTTGGCAAGTTCTGCTATGGTCAACCCTAGGCTTCAATTATTTGGAAGCACTTTTGCTCCGGTTATGTTCCAACTGGCTTTGATGTTAGCATCGAGGACTTATTCTTCTCAGATCTGGCTGTTCTAATACAGTCAGTCAGGTCAGAAATGTGGACGCCGAGATCAGCGATCATAAATGTCTAGCGTCGTTTAGGTGTGGGGTTCAGGCTGCCATCATCTCTCGCATAACGGCTGACTACTAATACGACTGTGCATCGCACACATACTGTTGCTGGCCAGTATTGATTGTAGACATCGTACGAGTTCCTTCGATCAGTCTTTACTCATGTGCAGACATAGATGGCTAGGCCATGTACTAAAGATGCCAGCTAGTTGTCTGCCAAATCAAGCACTCGTTGCCAATACTGCAACCGACTGGTGTAAAGTATGATGCGGACAGGTGATGACCTGGCATAGGGAAACGAAATCGTTAACCAAGAGTTTGGCTATTGTAGGTCGGGTTCTTCTCGCGAGCTGGAGTCATCGCGACTCACAAAGTCGATGGCTGGAGGCTATAGGTGAGAAGACGGTTAACCAGGCTCAGTGCTGTGAATGGTGTCGTTTGGTCAACTTGTTTGTGAAATTAGTGCAGTTAATGACGCGGAGCTGTGATAACCGTAAGGAGGTGTCTTGTCGATATCATCTCACTTTCACTTACAATTCGGTGTCATCCTATTAGCTAGAGGTGATTTCGATTACAACACTCCTGAGGAAGGCCACCCGAGGTGGTTGAAACGTAGAGTATTACAACTTGTTCAAAACGTTGTGTTATTCTTAATCCATTTATCATTGTCATCCTATTGTTGGATGTCTCAGTTTAGATGTAGCTATTTTTTTAGTAGTCAAGTTCCTACTCCTCTCTTCTATCCTCTCTTTCTATACAGGTTTTTGCTTTCTAGTTCATTGTTGTGTGACCGTTAAGCATCAATGAGTACCACTGATGTGTTGCTTTTTATGACTACGATACCAGCCTGAAACCATACGCCCAGTGCGAGATTATGGATTGCAGCACGATCTTCAACCGGCTTAGGACTGCGTATTTATTTGGCCTCGTGTCACTGGCACTCTGCGATGATACACATTTAGTGAAGGCTACAATTCATTTGCTCCAGCCAGTTTGGACAACTTGGAGTTAGATTAACCTTAAAACGGCAGTTTTGAGAGGGAGGTAGACACCTGATAACCACTAGGAGTTAACATGCCCCATACCACAACCAGGGTTCTGGCGTCTCTCACTCCATAGATACATTCCAGCTCTAGAATAGCAGACAAGTCTCCCTCTTGGGCAGTGGTACATTCATCGTATTTTTACTGTTCATCATCATCGTCATCAAAGGAAGGCCATGGGCAGTTGCTGTATGTATCATCTACAAGGATGCGTTTGTTTTCTTGAGTCGCCCAACACTTGTTGAGTTGGTTAGCCACAGGACTGTGCCGACTAAGTGTAGACGTTCTCGAAACTTCACTCTAACGCATCCACTGAGGCCAGGGTGTGCAAAAAATGTTTGGGCACGTTACGTTAAGTTTGTTTGGTCTCTTTGTGTTTGACTTCAACATGACTGAACTAATGAAAAGAGTCTGCGGCGGTCAGAACCCAGAAGTTGATATCCTGTTCATTTGGAATGTGACTGACCTGGACTATGCTAATGACATAGTATACCATTTGATAATTTTCACGAGATGCCTGTCTGCTGCTGTCTTGTTTTTCCATTTCTTTCGGAATGCGCCTTGTTTGGAACACAAAGTTTCGCTCGATGATAGTGTTGGGAGTGATAAGATTT
>JTDE01000488.1:27575-45285 GCA_014338405.1 Paragonimus skrjabini miyazakii
TTGTACATACGTCAAACGAACATGTTGGCGATTACGCTGCTGGCATCACGTGTTCGATTAGACGAGTAGACAGTGATCTAGGGAGGAGGGAGTTGACGCCAATTTTGCTTATCGCAGACTGATTCTGTCAAATATTAGGATGGATTTCCTAATCTGGCGGGCGTTCCGAATTGCGGTTAATCTGTTTGGGAAGTTTTATTTGTTTGTTTGTCCGGAGTGTTACTCATAGCCGTGGACATACGTCGCACTTAATGGGGATTGCCGATGAACACTTCGAATCACTACTGCGGATTTTTGCTATTGTTTTTGCTCTGAGAACAAGAATAGACTTGGGTGAATTGGTCGAGGTTGATTTTAGGTGACTGGCGCACCAATTTTGCGTGTGGATAATGCTTTTATCGTTCACCATGACTTGTTCTGAGGCATCGGACCTATGCTCCACCTATGTTTTGCTGACATCGTTATTCGTTTTGCCGTCGCATAGCTTTTTGATAGTGACATAATTCCCATCGAAGCTTTGAACTTTAACGTTTTTTTATTGGTGTAAAAGGCTATCATCTATATTAGATGACGTATGTGTTATACGCAATAATGTTGGTTGCAATTGTTGAAAGACATTGTGAACACCGTTTGGATAATTTTGCTCCATCTGATTGTAGCCTGTGATTGACTATTTTCATACCTCTGTGAATAACGGTATGTAATCTGGTGAGTAATCGAGAATCTTAACAGACATCGTTCGAACGCAATTTGCATATGCTGCAGGTTTTTTGTTCTGATGGGCTTGTCATCGAGCCCATTTTGAAAAATAAATGCCCGATAACGGTTTGACACTTATTGGAACTCCTCCAAGCCCCGAGTTAAGCTACGATCCATGTGTTTATGAGCTGAGCTTGTTAACTACCGAGCCCTCTCTACTGTGCATTAGGCGCGGCTGAATTTTCACTTTTGATCCTTCAGTCTACGATAACCTCAACCGTTTATTTTCACTTTATCACGTTTTGCGTGGATCATGTTTGTTCAGTCACATTGTTTGTTCACATAGTCTCTGTTCTCTCATAGACTTCCTGATGGACTCTGTCGTCGTGGTGACATCAACATGCTTATGCTGGGTGATCCTGGAACAGCTAAATCACAGTTATTGAAATTCGTCGAACGCTGTGCTCCAGTGGGTATATACACGTCCGGGAAGGGCAGTTCAGCCGCTGGTCTTACCGCATCCGTCAACCGTGATCCATCCACTGTAAGTCGAGCTCATCCACAATCTCGTCATGATATCACTTAGAGATCTTAAGTAACTTGAGCTAAATTATTCTCTGGCTGTGTTACCTCTTTTTTAATTGCTCGTTAATCAGAACTCCATAATTGGTTTAGTCCCCATTTAAATTCAGTACATAGTAATGACAAAGTTGTTCATGTCACTGACTGTAACTCGTATAGTGGGCTACACTGGTGTTAATGCAAGTAGAGTAACTGTTACTTGTTTTTCCACCTGTTTTGGGTTCACAGTAAGTCAGTGACTGCGATACTGAATACCGATTACACGCCTGTGAGGTTCAAGTCTCAATTGTCACAATTATGTTCGTTTAATTTTAGACAATCTGGCAGTTTACAGCTCATGTAGCACCAAATGATAACAAATAACTTACACGGTAGAAAAAATGGGAATCTTTGCCTATCTTGTTTGTCTTTTTTACCAACTGAGCAACAGCCTTGTAGCACAGGTTCACACGTGGTACCGTTTCGTCTTTCATGTTCCTCGTCTACGGTGACCGTCATTATTTTATGGTGTCTCTCTTAGTCTTCACTTGTCACGATTAGACCCAGTGTTCTATGCACTATCATGTGGAATGCATCAGAATAAAAGTCTGTCAAACAGTTAACGCCGGAACCAACTGGCGTTATCGTTAAGTCATCCATGTTAATTGTTGACTCAGTTTTCACAATGCGTAGAAGCGTAAAGTTTTTGTCGCTCGTTGGAATCCGGCGGACGCTCCGGTGTTCCTTGTTTGATTCCGTTATCAGTCAACGAATCTGTCTCACTACTCGATAATGTAACTGCAATATTCAGCGGTATTTGTAGGTTGCAGCCCTCTGCTTAAAAAAACGCCGATTTAATTCATTCTCTGGAAAAGTGTTGGAACTTTATAACGGTGAGATGAATAATCAGGCCCTAGTGTAAGGTTTCACTGACCCAGACGTTGTTTCATATCCCAGTTGGTAGGGCATACGCTGCCTAAAGGCGTACGGTTTCTGTCTTCAGTTCAGATACAATCAAAGCGAAATATTATAACATTCTGCAGCTGAAGGCTTTCGATTCGCTGTCGCGTTTTTATGAAACGTCGCTTATTAATACAAGGTCTTATTGTCCTACTAGCACCGTGATCTGTTGATTGCGCGTTCAAATTTATGAACCGGAATTTCAGCCCACAACACTGCAAGGTTTTCATTTAGCCTTCATGTACTCATCTGTTCTTTTGGCTGGTCATTTGTCGCGGCTTTTCGTCCGTTATCTCTCATACGTTGGGCCAATTTCTTTCAGTGGTAGCTCACTTGCTCTCCTGTTGTCCGTTGTCCATCAGCTGAGGTCTTTGACCGTATTCCACAACCCTGTTAAGATATTGCACTGAATATCGGAGCAGCTACGTCTACGACTTGTTCGCAGATCGTAGCATGTGTAAAAAGGTTAGTTGGTTCGTTGGGTTTGTAAGATTGTCATGCATTGAAAGGGAGCTGTGTTCAAAGAAATTGTTTTGTTGTTGTCAACGAGAGTCCATTAAAGTTGTAAGTATTGGAAATCAACGGTCGAGTCCGTTCCGTGTCGTTAAAACGTATAGTTTTTGACCCATTTTCTCGTATGTATTTTCGGTACATCATGTTCGAGTCGAAACGTGCGTTTGCTCCAGGAGGAGATACCAATTGGTAGCTTAGGCTGGCAGCAAAGTGCGACTTTCTTTACGTTTTCCTTCTGATCCACCTGATACAATCCAGTCTGCTCGTTCTGATTTGATGGTGGAATTCACAATGCACTTCCCTCTCAACGCATGTGTTTCCTACTTAGAGGGATACATTTAAAAAATATTGGGACAGCCTGTATCGTATAGCTTTGTTTTAGTTCTATATTGCGTATACACGTCTGCAGTTTTTGTGTTCACGGTTTGTTTTGATGACTCAAATTCAGGGGGATTAACTTGATAGCCTAATCCTGGATACTGGGTTGAAGAATCTCACCCACCTGGCGGCGAAGTGTATCTCAAGCTTCTCGTAGCCAGTGCCACAGGTAATACGTTTATGTTCCTTTCATATGAGGTTCAGGTGTCTAGATTGTTCGGTTTGCCCTCGTTCAGGCCAGGTTTACCGACGGATATCATCAACTATGATAAATGCATCTCGTGAAAATTCCCAGTGTAGTCATGAAAAATACTATATGGCGAACAAGCTCGTTTTCGGTGATTCATCGTCAGGCCAAATAAATCACACTTACATAACGAATTTTACAGGGGAATCATTAAAGGGATAAATGGGGAACGGGTGATTAATGGGGTGCAACGTGACGTTTAACTAACTGACCTCATTAACCACCCGTTCCCCGTTTACACCTTTAATGATTCCTCTGTAAAATTTGTGATATAAATGTGACGTATTTAGCCTGATAATTGATAACTGAAAACTAGCTTGTTCGCTATACAGTATTTTTCCTAAGTGCATCTGTTTAAGATTCACTCGTGATCCAAGCGAATATCTCTCACGCCACCATATACTGGAAACCTGTGATTAACTTGTCATCACTCTTCGGAGGTTGTCAAATCTGCCAGTCTGTTCAATGTACTTTTTTTATTCCCTCAAGTGGGTAATCACCACGATGTTTACGCACTGTCTTCCAAATATGTATTTTGTTGTTTCATATTTACCTGTGCTAGTGATTGCTTTGCCTACATTTCTCGTATTAAATCAGCATAATTTCGTTATGGAAGGTGGAGCGATGGTCTTGGCCGATGGTGGTGTGGTTTGTATCGACGAATTCGATAAAATGCGCGAAGACGATCGCGTTGCTATACATGAGGCCATGGAACAACAAACTATTTCCATAGCAAAAGTAAGTTAAGCATGCAACCCATGTGATTCAGACAAAGCACAATCTCTCTGACAACCGTTCTACTTAATTGTCACATTTAATTTTCATGCCAACAGGCCGGAATTACCACCACATTGAACAGTCGTTGTTCAGTTCTGGCTGCTGCCAATAGCGTCTATGGTCGTTGGGATGAAACCAAGGGTGAAGATAATATTGATTTCATGCCAACCATCCTGTCTCGCTTTGATATGATTTTTATCGTTCGAGATGAGCATGATGCACTTCGGGACACCACACTGGCGAAGCACGTGATGCGCGTCCATTTGCACGGAAAGTGAGTTCCATCATTTATGTGTGGACTCTCTATGCATTGCACACCTGCGTGTTATTTTCCTGACATAATGCCACATAAAAGTTGCCCAACATATACAATAATCGGCCTCGTTATTTTCTCGTTTTTCTATTTAAAAACTTTTTCATTCAGAATTGTCTCACACTTTTGCAACGAGTTTGTTTTGATTGACATCATTGGTTTTTGCGGATGCTCTTTCATTTACTGGTTCATCGGGATCCATTACTATTTCTCTGTCCGGTATTTTTGTCCCAAACTGTTTTATGGGTTACGCTTGATACAGGTCTGTCGTAAATGTATTGTTTTTTGACCACCCGGGTTTCCAGTTTTCTGGTCTGCTTTGATATGACCACTCGCTCTCCCATTGTTTTTGTCACTCCCAGCGACCCTGTTTCCGCTGGATCTGAACAGGGCGAAGATTCAGATGAAATTCCACTGAGCACTTTGAGGCGTTTTGTCGCCTATGCTCGTGAGCGATGCGGTCCGAGACTTTCGGAGCAGGCGGCAGAGAAACTGGCTAATCAGTACGTTCTTATGCGCTCCGGATCGATCAGACACGAACAAGAAACCGGAAAACGAAGTGCCATTCCGATCACTGTGCGGTAAGTATTTAGCGTCCTTTCAGCGGATGTTTATTGCACCGTCAGCTGTCACACCTCAATTGCTAAATGGTTTGTTTTTGCTAGGCAAATGTTTCATGTCGGAATTGGCTGAGTTGTGTTAATCGTCGCCGCAACGTTGAATTCCGTTTTGCATCTGACCTTTTAAAGATCCATTTAATAATACATCTAAATTTGGATTGTCTGAACTGTGGGTTGCGTTTGTTTCTCTAGCTAGTGATCATGAAAAAAGAGGAAGATAATTAAGGTCTGTACTGAATTTTGTCGTTATCTTTATGTAAAACCAACAGTAAGAGCCCCCAATGAAGCCGGCGTCTTCACATTCACATTTGAAACATACTGTTTTCAGACTTCTGTTACCTTGATATTGGTTGTTTGGGTTAAGATGGGACGTTACGGATTAAGTTTCACCGCCTACTCCACTCTTAATTATAGGTTCTTTTTTCCGACGGCCACATGGCAGTTGAGTATCAGTATCAACAGCTTGTTTACCGCTGTCTGTAGTGTTGCTGTCGGTCTTTATGGTCTATAGTTCACCTAATCGCATCGCAGGATCCTTCACGATTTAAGGCCATACTGATAACTGACAAGTGTATGCTTCTCATTCGATTGTTTTTTCGGTTCCATGAGAAAGGCAGGATAACGACATTTTAACCAAAAGATGTTTGTTGACCTGATGATGAAGTCTCGAAAACGCTATTCACCTCGTTTCCTGTTATGACTGCGTGATCAGTCAAAGCGAAACAATAAATAACGCCACAAAATGCGAATACGAATGCATATGAACTGTAATAACCCGAACCCAAAGGAAAAGAAGGAACGGTATTTCTGGGAGAGCGATGTATTGGTACCTAAACCAGAGACAAAATACTGGTACTGAGCCTCAATATTTATGGGCAAATCATAACCTTGGTGTGAACCGTAGAAATTAGTCCAGTAGAAAGTAAGTGCACTAATCAGCAGCAAGCCGGAAATAAGGTGACGAGAATGATTTTTTCGCGATAGTGGCGCGAAAGTCAGAATTAAAAATTGCGATATTTTTCGAGGATTCTCCAAAAATAAACTGTTTCTCGGGAAAATGGGACTTTCTGCAGCTTTCCCTCTAAGTGCACTTTTTTTTCGGCTATCGTTTTTTGGGCATTCTAATATTTATCTACGAGACTGTTCGTTTTCTCCGGAGGGCTTCTCATTACTAAGTTTACAAGTGTATATTCATTTTCTTTTCGAACTGCGAGTTCCTCCAAGTTGTTCGGATAGGCTGATCCTAGGCTTAGGTTCCAGATCTACAGTCAGAATTAATGTCAATCCTCTCAACATGGATACTTGCTTGCATACACTGCTAGGGTGTTCCTCAGTCAATCTGGTTTTATGGAGTACTCCCTAAAGTTTGTTGACTCCATTTTTCCTTAGTTTGCCTGTAACCCGCAAACACTGGCCTTTGTAACGCCGTTTCGGACGTGGTAAATAGGCGTATTTTCCCCGCTATTTCTTTTTGTATCTCCTATTGGGGTCTTTGCCTTGATGTTAAGCGACGGTGATGGGTAGCCCGCGGTGTCTCACGTTCGAACAGATTTAGGTGTTCAGCAGCAGCAGCTTGAAGAATCACGGATGCAACCGGTTTTGTCACTAACGCAAAGGTTGACTCTTCGGAATCCGAGTTCTGATGGCGACAGAGTTATGTAAGTGTGTGGACATCACTGGCTAAGAAGTTTTGGGATTGAAAATTCAGTCGTCGAAACAGTTACTTATTTGTTCCGAACAATTGAATTACGGTTTTTACGGATGCGGCACAGTTCAGTTTAATTTCCTCGAACTAGTAGCTGACACGGTTGGCATACAGTCACGACTGATAGAACAATCCTTAGTTTACTGAAAGAGAGAGAGAATTATGTTAAACTTGTTTCCCAACGACTGTGTCCAAACCAGCACGATCTAGGTGCATTCGTCTCGTGAACAAACAACCCAACGGTAGATGTGAATGAGGAGGTGAACAGTTTCTTTGCGACTTTCTCCACCTCGCCTCTGGTTGTTCTTACACACAGTTCAGTCACACAGCAGCAATATTCACGCCGCTAAACCTGATCGGTCACCGTATCCTCTTTTTTCTAGCAAAAGGCCAAGTAAGTCCTGATTACTTCCTTTCAGGAGAGGAAAAGACGATCTATCGTTCTTATCTCACTGGTGACTGTTTTCAGTTCTCTTTGTTAAATCGTCTGTTGACCGTCCCCTACCGTAAATCAGCGAGCTTGATTTAATTTTGCCCAGCGGTCATCCGCTTTGGCACATTCAATAAGAGATCAATAATAGGTTCATGCTGTGCTTACTCGTGTGTTTGAGTTTCCCTTCTTTTTTCTTCATGTTTTGTTTTTTTCATTATGTAATATGAAATAATAAAGCGGGTGATTTTGAATTGACCGAGCACGTAGGCTTGGAACAAATTCGTGTACAGTGATATGCCATTCCGATCAAATTTTCTGTTTGGGCTACTTTACTAGTCAACACTAACTCGAAAACAACATTGTGGTGTTACTGATGTTATCGTAACGTTCCGTTAGTTACTCGGTCGTACACGATGTGGCTGGGTGAACAATGGAACTAGGCTGGACTGTCTCTGAAGTTTATAAGTGCTATGTGGTTAGTAGGCGTCAGTACAATGTTCGACTGTCTGGGTCCCAGTGTACTATGGAGTAGTACGCTTCATTTTACCATGCCAAATGATAAATGCTTTCGATTCAGTTGTTCGTAACGTTCTCTGGAACTGTCTTATTCGTAAGAGATTACCAGGGAAATACGTGAATCTGTTGAGATCACCATATGCTCACTGTGCAAACAGAGTGGGAGTTTATGGACAATTGTCTCGGGCGTTCATTATTTCTATTGGTGTTCGTCAAGAGTGTCTCATTTACCCCTTGTTCAATTTTGTCATGGACGACATTCAGGAGAGTGCATTTGATGAGTCCAGTGAACTTGGTGTTGAGCTCCTTTTTGGCGCTAGACTGTTCGATATGGAGTATGCGGATGATATTGTCTTGCTCAGCCCCTCTGCCCTAGACATGCATACCTTGCTGAACAAGGTGAGTGACCGGGCTGGTTTATAGGAAATGTACTTCGCAACCTTGAAGTACAAAGTGCTGTTTCAAGAGAGACATTCTCACTCTTACTTCCTTGATTGCAGGTGATCCACTCGAAACTGTGTGTAGTTTCACAGACTTGGGTATCACTATCCAGTAAGCCTGTAATATTGCTGATGAGTTTGTAGCGGGGATATCAAAGACGAGGGTTGCCTTTGCCAGCTTGCGTCGTCTGGGGCATCGAGGAGACGTTCGGTTGTCGCTAGAAGGAAAGATATATAATGCATGTGTGCGTTCCGTTTTGCTCTATGTTTCGAAAGCACGGCCTATTTGCAACGAAGACATAAGCGGACTTGCTGTGTTTGTAATCGGTGTTTTCACCAGTTAACTTATGTCAGGTAGACTGATCGAGTGAGCAGTACGGCCGTTCGCCAACACGTATTCCGGAACGCTGGGAATGCGTGACCAGTTGGTCAAATAATTGCATTGCACAGCCTGCGATGGTTGAATGACGTACGCAGCAGCTGATCGTCTACCGTACCGGGTATTGTATACTGGGACCACAAACAGTTGGGTGAATGCGTGCGCTGGTCAAGCAGCAGCGTGGTCACTTAGTTTGGTGACCTTGACTTCCACTGAACAAGCTCACCTGGCTGGGCTCCCGTGGTCACTCAAATCGCTGGTTAGAAATGTTGTCCGTGATGGTGGTGTGCAGTAGTCAATGGCATACCTGCATCTATGTCGTTTCCAGTACTTACGTTTAATCTTCTTTTATTAGTTTTGAGCTTAGTAACGTTTTCTTTTTGAATATTCCGCTTCACTGTTGAGATGTGCGGCAGCCCGGGCCATTGGTACCTTCCAGTCAGGCTCATGGGTGCTGTGATGATGGTGTGAACGCTATCGCAATGTTATGCTTCATTCCACACGAACATGTACATCCTTGTAAGACATGGGATGTTTTGTGAATATGTTCTGATCGTATGCTTTGTTCCCAGTTGAGCTTGCGTTTTGAACATCGGGTTGCATGTCACCAAGCGCTATTCTGATGCGATCGATAAAAACGAAGAAGGTTAAACGCCATTTTCTTAGTCTTGACCTTGTTCCAATATCTCCATCCACATCCCTGTAGCCAACTGGAAGCTATAGTTCGCATTTCGGAGGCTCAAGCAAAAATGCGTCTAGCACCGTTTGCTACTGAAGCGGATGTGGAAGAAGCACTCCGGCTATTCCACGTCTCTACTCTGGAGGCAGCAATGTCGGGCAGTCTTGAGGGTGCCGAAGGATTTACGAGCCAGGAAGAACATGACTTGATTCTACGCGTTGAAAAACAGTTGAAACGGCGTTTTGTTATTGGTAGTCAAGTATCGGAACATGCCATTTTACAGGACTTCACACGACAAGTACGTTTACTTTGAGCAGCAGTCGAACGTCCATGTAGCTAGTGTTGTGTTCGCAAAATGTTTCATTGCAGCTCTATATTGTCATTGGCAAGATTTCAATTGTTTTTGTCAGATGTCAACAGCGCGTGAACTTGTATGATTTGTGGATCATTGTTTGCTTCTGAATATCATGTGTGTGACATGTCTTCAGTCACTCACGTTTATTTGTTTAATGTGAATAGAACGCGGTCATTCGGCATCAGCTGTTGTCATTTGTACGTCATGCAACGTTTTTTGTTGAGGTTGAACACGTTGACTATCGTCAGTGTTTTTCGATGTTCTGACTGATCTGAACGAGCTTATTGGTCGTTTTCGGCTTCACTGCTTCGAGTTCATATTGTTGTTTCCTTCAAGGTTTGCTCTATTAAATCCCTCTTGTGAATATTATGCCAGCTTTCCTTTCCCATTCTCTCTTGCAGGGCTTTTCTGAGCGTGCCATTAGCAAAGTGCTTCACTACATGATTCGACGTGGGGAAATCCAGTATCGCATGCAACGTCGCATTCTGTATCGGATTAAGTAAAATGATGGAACAGTTTTACGTTTATTGTTTTTAACATTAATTCATGTTGATATTCATTTGTATACACCAAAATGTCTCCCCAAAAACTATTTTTCTAAGATTTTGTAATACTTCAACAGCTGAGATGTCATTATATTCAGGATAAAACGGAAAATATTTCTACATTTGAATCGCTGTTTTCTGTTTTAATGTGTCTTAATGCATATCTGTGGGTTAAGCTACGCTTTTCTGTTTTTCACGATTGACCCGACTTTCTCTAATCTTGATTCTCTTCACTCATGCATGTAGCAGGATGTGGCATTTCTTCGCTAAGCAGACAGCATCTCAGTATGCTGTACTGTTATGGATGTTGCTCAATTTCTAACATTCAAAAGTCTTAGCTGAATTAAATTATTGCTCAGTCATCATCATCAACGGCTGAAAATTCTTCAATTGAGGTTAAGTGGACTGTTGTTTTACACAAAGGCAGTCGTGTAACTTGAACGTTACTCCTGGTCGTTCGTGGCTAATTTTTTAGGTGCGTTGATCCCGCTTTGTCTGATTCGAGGCCAGTGACATCTCTCAAACACCTCTGGCATTTCTAATTGCAATTCTATTGATCCCTATGAAAAGCGAGACTTGAGTACTTCTTTTTGAAGTGATTGACTGAGAAATGAAGACTGTTGTCGTGTGTATGTGAAAGCTGTTATGTCTTCTCATGGTTTTCGCTAGTCGATGTCAATGTGCGAAAATAAGTTATGTAAGCATTTTCAGGACGTTACACATAATGGCCTTGGTCCAGTCACATTGAAGCCACAACTCACGGTACACCGCAGATTGCGCAGTGCGTGCTGCGCACGATCTCAACCTTAACGCCAGCTGCATCCCAATAGCCATGCATAAAAAATATTCCGAAAATTTTACTTAACGATCTCTTTCCAAATTTACTGCATTCCACCAAAATGACACTGCGACGAAAATATGATGCACTCCTTTATAGCAGCATCTTCCTCGTATTGACGAGCTGTAATAAAAGCGAAACTCGAGTCTAGTATTTCATTTCATTCTATGGGAATGCCACAGCTGCTATCGGTTGTGATTGATGTTCAGTTTGCACTAGAACACTGATCTCGGATTCAGTGGTGAACCGACTAACCAAGGAAACCGAAACAGCGACACCGGTCGCTTTGTGTTCGTGCTATTTGAACTGAGCTGATAGACGGATTAGATAGAGGAACAGTGAAATCATTCCGTTTCGACAAGACTTGTTCGGCGTCGAGAGCGTGAACTTGTATTGGAAAATCCAGTCAAATTTTCCGTCTCGTGAACGTAGATCACATTCTGCAAAAGATCTGCACGTTTCCCACTCGGTCGTGTGTGTTACCATAGTGCCGAACCCTGCTTTGGATCTCTACGGCAAAATATTTTGATGGCTACTTAATCGCTATCAGTAGTCATTCTTATAAATAGTTTTTGTTATGCTCGGTTGTAATGTGTTCGACCTGTCCATTTTTCGGAAACCATTAATTTCAGTTCTTCTAAGGCTATTAGTTATTTGTATACCGACATACAATTCATTCAGTGGTGTGTTCAAATTTCCCCTCGGATATTTGTTTCTTTCCGATCATGGTCATGGTCTCAATCAGACCATGAACGTTTGTTGACCCTTTCCACTGTACCTCAAAGATCGTTCACATTTGACCGCAGCTTTTCACATTCATTTTGACATTTGTCATCCTCTTTCATATTTTACTTTTGTCCGCGAGACTCTTTCGACCTTATCTTCACAGACAGTCAACCTCTTCCAAAAAGGGCTGTCGCAGCACGTAATCGGGTCCAACTCCCGAACCGCCTGTATCCCGCGCCCATGGTCGGAGTATTGTTTCACTGTAGTGCATCGATTCAATCATCCTTGTGCTTTATTATGGTCTGTTTCTATGCCACAATTTGTTTGTACATTGCTTGGGTAGCACGTTACTATTGCCATCAGCAACTGCCCAGTACGGTGTTGTTTGTGTAAGAACGGTTGTGCAGTGCGTTTCATCCTCCCTAGAACTCATTAAGGGTGAACACCTTTGACATGATCAGCATTTGCACTTCAGTCCATAGGCTTAGGTGGCTGTGTCAACCACTCTACCACCGACCCCACATGAGACATGACCGAAGCATGAAGTCCAAACTTTCGGTTGCATCTGCTTGTGAATACAGTAGACCGTTGCAATAGTGTGAAGTAGTCTGGGAAGACGGTTGTAATTGGGAGACGCTAATTATGAAGCTACATTACCACATGCAATTTACGCGCTTGAACACGTCACCTAAAACAGTAGGGAGGCGAACGTTATTTCAGCTGAAATATGTAATCATGGGTTAGAATCCCACATGCTTTGGATTTCATTCTGTCGAGATACATGCAACCGATGGGTATAGATCAAATGTGTAATTATTCTTGATGGTAGTGTTGTTGTTGGATGGAGCAAAACGCTAGTCTGGGGGTCAGAATTGGGGATGTGGTGCCTCGAAACGCAGAATACTTAACGTAGGTTCTTGACCTACTCTATTCTCTTCAAGATCGCTTGTTACCTGTGAACATGTGGAAATATACACATTGACTGAGTTTACTTGTCTTTTGCATTTTTTATTTTTGATGCCTTCGGCTGCGAATTTCAGCAATTTGGGACCCGCGCTTTCAAGTTGCACAACATTTATTCTGTATCTTTGATTTATCTTTACGGTTTTGACGAAACCACGATTGAGTTCTGAATTGCGGGAGGGTTGTTTTTTTGTTGCCCTGTCCTGAGGAACTGGTCTATTTCTTTACAAGCTCGAGTTTAAATACATAGACTTGATGTAAGTTCCATCCTTCTTCATTTTTTACATCTAGCCTAAGATTCATTCTCATGATGTTCATTGCTGTCAAAGACTTCTGTACATCAGAACGAGCTTTAGCTGAAAAATAAAGGAAGAAGGAGAATGGAGAAGACGTGGGTAATAAAACAACTTTGTTTAAGCTTAAACTGTAACTTCAATAAACAACCGAGCTTTAGGTGAAAGTAAGACATAGTCGGCAAAGCAGCTTCTTTACGGCCTCCCACTCTCCCGCGTCATTAAGTGTATTTACTTTTCAGACAACGGCGAATCTACGACCGCACTCAGCCCGACCGCCTGTCATCCTATCTAAAGTCCCCAGCCACCGATTGTGTAATGTTTGACTTTGTATTTTCACATGTTTTGTAACCGGTGTTTGATGGCCATTACTTTTACTGGCCAAGAATTTCTTGCATTCCCATCGATACCTGATAAACCATTGGATCTGATGGAAGCGCGCAAATTGACAACGAGTTCGTTTCCGCCAAATGGTTAAATCAACTGCAGCGCTGTAAGTTTCACTGGGCTTGTTAAGACTCGGCTGGACGATTTTTCGTAAAATCTAACTATTCATTTAATGATAATAGTCGAGGTTATCGTGGCATGAATTCCGTTTTCCGGTGGCTCTACGGATTGGACATTGACTCATTTTTCACACACGTTAAAATGTTGCGGGCGAATCTTGATGTCCCCTGCAGTCGTTATTTTTGCATCATTCGACAATGCCAATTTAAACCCGTTACTGCGTTGGTTGGATTTCCATCCATAACTTTGTTTTGTGATCGGAATTGAGCTGACAAGCCCAACTGAACTGGAGTTAGTTTGCTACCATTCGGCCATCACTCAAACTGGGGTTAGTACTCGCATGCAGTGAGACCGATTTTCGAAACACGTAAGCAAGAAGGTGGATATGCAGATGACGGTATTACAACGGGACACCGTCTTTAAGATGAAGGTGTACAGCTGGTTTTGCAGTGAGTGGTATTTTCGACTGTTCAGCCTTAACGTTGGGTCTCATGATGACTTTCACGTTCAAGTGTATACATCAAGAACCTACTCCATAATCCTTTCATATGGTGTTGCACTGTGGATGATGTGTACGATTGCGCTAAAATTTGCTGAACGAAGTTGAAAACTTTGAGTGAGAGACATGAACGGAACTACTGTTGGCTCATCAAGCGAGTGCGGGTGCGGACGAGTTGATCTACTGAACCGCTAATCAGTACATGGTCATTATACCGGCAAAATGGGTACGTCGGTGAGAAAGTTCTCATTACTACGTCCCCTACTAACTGTATACTACTGGCAACAGTGGTTTCATTATAAAAGCAGATGAAACGCGAACTGAATGTCTGTTTAAAAGAAGACTGACTTAAGACGAGTCTGATGGTCTAGTCATTCATGTTCAACGAAATCCCCAATGAAAGTCAAGTACATTGCCCTGGAGATGAAGACATTTGAGATTCACTTTTACGGATGTGGTTGTGTCCCTCCGGGTAAGATAGACTTGAAGGTTGACCGTAATTCAATTCATTGGGCTAGATTCTTTATGTACTAATACCTCTAGTGCGGACGAATACACTCGGATGCAGTTCGCTGCTGCATCGTAGCTCTCCATTGTATGGAGTAACAACGTGTGTTGGTGAGCAGTTACAACAAATTAAGCATTGTCTGCAATTAGGACAACTGGTTTACCAATCCTGTACTTGGAGCCGAACGAAATTGAACCAACCGAAAGGCCTTTTTGATTTTAGCCACAGACCTGTCTCTGATTAACCAAGTACACTTCGATAGTAAGAACATCACCAGCTCTAAGCGATTCGCGATCATTATCATAATGGACAGCAATATATCAATGTTTCACACTGATGCTTAACTGCCACACGATCGTGAGAGAAAAAACGCAATCCTTATGTAGAAAGACAGAATGAAAAAAAGAATGAGACGGGAAGGGAAGTAACTACCAAAAAAAGAGTTGCGTCTATATGCAACATCAAGGTGCCTACACCTTGCAGACAAACAATCAAGCTGTAGGTGAAAGTAGGGCGTCATCAGCAACAACTTGCTTACGGCCTTCACTGCCGCTCGTCTTTAGATGCGTTAACTTCACAGACAAGTTGACCAAACAACGACGACGTTCACGCCACTGAGCTCGATTAATCGCCATCTCACTCCAGCTATCGACTGGGAGTATCGATCTACAGTGGCCAACCCCTTGGTGAGCGACTTCATTTCTGTACACCAGATCATAATTCCTCCACCTCGCACCTTACGCCAGTCGGCTGCAACGCCGGCAGAGAGTGCTTTGTGTTGCAGACGACTAGTTGGCATCTTAAGTGCATGACCTAACCATCTATGCAACTGTAAGGGTTGAACGAAAGAACTCGCCTGGTAGTCACTGCCAAATACGCGATTCCTAACCTGTTCGTTGCTTACTCGTTGGTACCACCTGATGCAAGCGATCGAACGCAGATGTTGGTAGTCATTCTCATACTAGTCAGGGGTTGGTACCGGCCAAGTGTGGTCGATACTAATCAGCCACAATGGCGCTTAGAGTTCTACTTCGTTGACCTGGATGGTGCAGTTCGTCGGCTTGATCAGCTTATTGACCTCGATTAGGCGTTGGGGCATTGGCAACAGTTGCTGACTATGGTCGTGTCAGAACCAATTGCGCTCTCCTGCTATACAAGCGCACCAGAGTTCCTACCGAGTATCCGGTAAATAGCATTAGTAAGATCGATTTTGAAATAAAGGTTGACTACTGCGCATCGGTTTCATAGTCCTCCGATTTTACGTCATTTACCGCGTATCCCCGTAACCTTTTTTCAAAGCTATTCGGCAATCTCCACGGCTCCGTGCAGCATGGTTGCAGTCAAGGTGACCTACAAGGACCAATTCCGTGTCTTCTTTCTGTTTGCTCGAGAGCACCACAAACTCCGTCTATGTGGCCATAAAACAGAATCCTGTTTTTCAAGAACGTCGTTTCACTATCTGCCCCTAAATTCGGTGATGCTACTCTCATGCTTGTTGTATAGCACGAACAACAAACGGTCCACGAATCAACCCCGTCTTCTCTACACTAATCGTGTTTAACATCAAAGAAATGTCAAGTTGTCTCAGATTTCAATTCCAGCATTGCCGTATTGGTCTCGTATATCATGTACTTGCGTTGCGTCGTAACTGTAACGTGTCTTACCCTGGCAGCTTTAAAAGGCCCTCAGTTACACCAGGTTCTTCCTGTTCATTTGACTCTTATAGGCTTGTGTTTGTCGATTTGACGGCGACCCTCTTAAGAACAGACTCCACTCATCAACGATAAATTCGCGTTGTTTCCCGAACAGAAGTCGGAAGCGCGGACGAATGAATTATTCTGCCCTTACGAATCGTAATGGATCTTGTGGTACGCATCGTATCTCTGCATTCTGAAGTTGCACGATACGATCAGCTACGTGCACGAAAGATAACATTTCTGAACTGCAGCGTGAACCGGAGGCAGAGTTCACCACAACATGTACACTAGTCTACAAACGATTCTAAAGTAGGCCATTCGATTGCGACGACACTTTGTGTTACTCATACTTCGGAATATAACTGGAATGTCACATACTAAATTACCCTTGGATCGCCCTTTTGCGAACGATCGAAACTGAACCAAATGCAAAGGCAGCGGTTAGAGGGCACGTGTGGTTGAACGCATCAAAAATATACCTAGAGAAAGCATAGAGCTTCAACGTAATGCTTGTGACCATGGCTGTAGCTCGTTCTCTGTTTCTGCGTTCTCTTTTTATGCGGTGCAATGATGTACACTTGCATGCGTGCACGTTCACATGTGAGTGTGTGTGTGTGTGACCTTTTCTGCTACCTTGGCGTGGTGGTCAGGCTTGTGTGCTGTTTTGCTCCAGCGAGCTGTACTGACGGCGACCTCGATCGTTGCAGGTTCAACCATGTCGGATTGGCCAAACGGGAGCAACCAGACACAAGGCAGATGCGTCCGTTGTGAGGCGTTCGTTGTGTATGGTGTGAGTGTGTTGTGTTTTGGTTCGATTTGTTATTTTCTTTTTTGCCTGATCTGATTCCCCGTATGTGTGATTGGTTTGTCTGTGAGCCATTATCTCTGTGTGAATGTGCCGAATGTCTTAGGTTGTGACTGTGGAACCTGTTTGAATTGGTTGATGCTGATGTCTATGTGTGTGCGTGTATCACCTGCTGCCTTGGGTTACAGGCTTTTGAGCCGTTGACTTTGGTTGAGGGTCCTAATCGCTCTCCTGTCTAGGTCTGGGCGTCCTGGCAGTATCCTAAGCCCCCAGAAACCATGAGTTTACAACAAAAATCAAATACCATACTGCATCAGCCATCGCGGAGTATAAACCGGGTCGCCCTATTTGCTGCACATAGCAGGGTGGATAGGCGAAAATATGCTACTGCCAATCACTATGAATCCCCGAGCAGATAATGCTCACTCAAGTTTCAGTAGCCCGAAGAGCAACCTGAAACAGGCCCGGGGTAGCAAGACGCTCTGTGTTGGATCATGGAATGTGCGCACGCTGTTGGATCGATGCAGATCCAAAGGACGGTCAGAACAGCGAACTGCACTGGTCTTGATGGAACTGCGTCGCTGTAGGATCGACGTAGCAACCTTGAGCGAGACATGACTTGCGGGTCAAGGTAAGTTACAGGAAGCAGGTGCTGGGCACACCTTCTACTGGATAGGTTACTCGACAGACGGTGCTCGGGAGCATGGTGTCTGTTTTGCAGTCGCTGATCGCATCAACGTTTTGATGATAGGCG
>JTDE01000488.1:51687-89454 GCA_014338405.1 Paragonimus skrjabini miyazakii
CAGGAACTAGCGTGAGCCGAAGGCACAGTAAACCGTAAAGAAATCTTACAAAAACGAAAATCAAGATGGCGCGAACAACATGGCACTACGCTTTGTTACAAAATTCGAACTAAATCCGTGCGCGCTTGCTAGTTTCCATTGCACCTTACACATGTTTATCCTGTGACAACTTGATTTCGTTGCCACGACCGTGCACACTTACTGCTGCGGAGATTATTCAATTCAGTCAGACTCAGGTCGGAGATAACTGGTCCTAGGATGAATTGTCCATAGGATAAGGTTGTTTGGAACATACATCTCCCGTGATTAATGGATAGAATGAAGTAATTTACTATCCGATTGACCTTCATCTCATCGCATTTGCTACCTGCTCAGTGTTTCTGATCTGCGAATTGTTGGAGAATAAGTAAACTCATTTTTAGTCATTGGTAGGAAGTCTGCTTTTTTCTCACTTATTCCGATGCATATAACTTAGGAGCTGAATCTGTGATGAAATCCAATGTGTTGAGTCAGTTAGGAAATCGTTTTGAGAATGGTTGCCATTTTGGATAGGAACGTCGACCTCTAACAAGGTGGTTGTGAGTTCAAATCTTTGATAGGTTATCCTAACCTGTTCACTTCGTACAAAGGTGTAATGCATCCTACGGTGTAATCATCTAAATAACAAACGCAGTTCTAGTTTTCAACATGTAAAACGAGCTGTATTATACACACTCACAAGGAGTCCGTTTACTTGGCAACTACAAACAGGGCAGCACACTGGGCTTAATGATTCTACGCAGCAGTGTGCCAAAATACAATCAATTAATTATGTACTTTGGGGTGGTACATCACCTTAGCAACCGCTTGTGTGCTATGTGACCAACGCAACCAAACTTGTCAATCATTGTGTCACTGGAATGCAAGAGCGGCTGTTTGCTTTTGGTATACTGTTCTGGATTTTTGGGAATTTGCAATCGATCCCATGTGCAGCCCAAATAACGGATGAGGAAAAAACAGTGGCATTGCAGTCACACAACGACCTTCGCTACAATCTGCAGCGATGCTCGTCCAACTCCACAATACCACCACCGACTCGAATGCCCTTACTGGTGAGTGCTGAATGGTGAGCTAATTTGGGCAGTGATATTCAGTACATAGGTAACCTGTTGGTAAGCAAATACGACGGATGGATTTTGAATGTTATCAGTAGTTTCGTCAAATCTACATGTGCTGACTCTTACTGGCCATGCGCTAAATCACAGAGAGAATTTTCATAATTCGATGTCAATATTTCACTAAGTTAATCGAAAATCTACTGTGGAGGGATACGTTTCTTTTTGCCAGATTTTCATTCGATGACTTGTTCGGTTCCGTTAACTCAGAGTGAAACAAGTGTGCCAGTAAAACCCGGAGCGTTTATTTCTCGTTATGAATTTACATTCAAACTTTCTAATGTTGACTGACTCGGTAGTGTTGCGCATAGCGAATAGCGTGATTTGTACATTTAATTTTCTATTTGAAGAAATTTTTACTGTTTCGTAAGTGTATCTTTCATTGTCTTCGAAAATTAACTCGTAAAGGTTATCACCGACGAGATTTAGACGGGTCTGAAACACAGTTTCACTGTTCTTGTAAAGTTCACTGATTTTAAGGTTAGTAACCCAGCTCAAACGTTGAATCTCAGAACAGAAAAGCTCGGTTAACTTTTGGTATTCAGACTCTGTATGGAGTTTACACCTAGAACGGTATGCCTGGACCAGTTGAAGTCACTATTGAATGAACCCAGTGAGATTCGTGCACACTATACAACAGTGCATTCTTGTTTGAGGCTTGCTGCTCAGTTTTGGAACACAGTGTGTGTTTGTTTCACATGCAGTCTTATCCCGCAGTCGCAATGGTTTTGAAACTTTTCCCAGCTTCTGTAATGCAGCAGGTGTCATATTACCTTTAGTCGCAAGTTTCCGGTTGGAAAAAGACGAATAGAGAGAAGCGTAATAACTGGAAGAAACAAAACAGACACCGACACAACAATATTGGTTATATACACATCAGATTGGAGCAGACAAAAGATTGACGTGACACGATTTATGCTCGAGCAGCAAAAGTAGGCGTTCTAATTCACTTTCCGAGATTACAATATTTGTCTTACTTGTACTTATACAGGGTGGCAAAAAAACTGATGATTTCTCCCAACGGCATACTTGTAAATAACGATTCTCTGTCCAGCGACAACATGTTAGTCAAGTATATCGTGATTTCCTAACAGCGTGGCTAGATGAAATTGTCTTTGGGGCAGCACTGTGTCATAAATTCTCGTATCGGTCTGAGTAATTTTGCCAAACGTTTGGCCACTTTATGATGTGGAGAGTTGGACATAGCCAATATTGCTCTTAACAGATTTCCAGACTTGTGCGCTTTGGGGAGCCCATACATCTGAGGAATCTGACTTCTACAAGGTTTGAGGTTTTTGAGAATGGTTGTGCCTGTAAAATTGCCTTCAAGTAGCAATTGTAATTATTTGTTAACTCGTCTTCCTAAGTCTACGGGGTTGTTGGTTTTCTCGTCTATCGCAAATCGTGAGCGATCACTGAGACCTGAATCCATTTCTGCAATCCCAAAATGTGAATTAGAACGCATGCTGTTACTGTGCACATCCAACGTAATCTTTAACCTTCCTGACAAGGTTTATAATCAGATTGATAGAGTCACGATGGGCGGTCCAATTTGTCTAGTTGTAGTCAATACTTTTAATGGCCAAACTGGAAGAGCAAATGGCGAGCAAACTGAACAGTTTGGTCCTCTGTAGAAGATATGTTAATGACATACTTGTAGTCACAGATGCTGGCAAAATATTTGTTAGACCAAATCAGCTGTTTACATCCAAACACTTTTGAAAGTGAAGTGATGGCCGACTACCTTTTCTACACTTTGACAATAGTAGCATATAAAAGAAGATTGGTACGCAGCGCTATTTGACCGAGCCAGACGGCTTTGTACTAGAGACACTCTGGATGATGAACTCCGTCAAACAGTACACACTTTTCAGATGACAGTCATCCGAGAGGATTTGTAAGAAAATTCAACACGAACAGTGTGCAAAATAATTCTCAACCCACAGTTCCGAAAAAGACAGTAGTTTTACAACTGCCATTCAGAGGAGACAATATGTGTAGAATAGTTAAGCAACGTTTAATGTCAGCTCTTATCCACACCTTCTTTGCCACGAAGTCAGTGATCGTGTACAGATCGGTCCGAATTCCCACATCCCCGGTTAAGTAACCAACACCTCAGTTCGCCAAGTCAAACGTAATCTATGAATACAAATGTGGATGCGGAACATCCTATGTTGGCAGAACTGAGTGCCAGCTTGGAACTAGGGTTGCCGAACACTTACGGAAATCGGTACAATAAACAGTCACACCATCATGCAACTTGACAACAAACACGTGGAAGTAGCCAGAGTTGTAGATTGTCAAACCTTACTTGATGACGCAACATGTGATTGACCCATCAAAGTCATTTCGTGTTCTGTTCTCGACTGGAACCAAACGTTTGTTAAGATACGCCGAGGTCACTGCAATCAGACACCGTCACCCCATTTGGTGCGCACAAAGAGAATTGTTTGTGACGTTGATGACGCCCAGGTAGCAACCGAACTGGTTTTGAATTTGACTTTTTATGATTGTTTTGTGGTTTGGAATTTTGTAAATTTTGACTTGTCTGCAGGTACATTGAACTTCCGGGGATCACAGTAAGTTTTTCAGCCGTACTGAACAATAAAGGTGGCAGTCACGGTCAATCGATTGATGTTCGCATTGCTCGTTGGCCGAGAACAACCTTTCCAACCCCTTTGCTATGTTGCTATGCTGAATCTCTAAAAAGTTCGTGTTGTGTGCTCACAGGATCTTGCTGCCCATTTAAACTCTGCTAGGTGTTATATACAACTCAGTGATTGTAACTGCATGTAATCTGGCTTCTCCTTTTTGACCTGCTTGAACCTACGAAAGTCAATGTCTTGTTCAGCACAGCTAACTGGATCAATGCAGCATTCAAGACTGTCCACTACATCAAACTATCAGAACCAGCGCCTGCAACTTCCAGATACTATTATAACAGTGCTCTCTAAACCGGCGAGGAAAGCAGAACTACCCTTCAGATGAGAAGGTTGTCTTGCTTATCATCTAGTAATGCCTTAACTAAATCCACGCTCGATCGATCCACAAATAATCAACTCAACAGTCAAATTAACCCATGTGGCTGTTTTTGATGTAAACCTGTTTGAAGGAGCGGTAAGTTGTGAATTGTTTTCCACCGAACATTGAAACGGCTACTCAGGTTATTCTATGAACCCTACAACTACCGACTGAAACTAAATTTGCAAAAATCAATTTGGATGAATACTGCCAGACGACTATGGCACTATCGAAAAAGTCCGTCAGCAAGCTGCATTGGCGAGTATTCTCTGAAGTTTGGAGTTTGACGTGTGCTGTTTGTCGGAGACGCGAGTATACAATTCTAACACTGTTATCCACTTGAGCTCACTTATAGATAACTGTCAATCCGAACACTTCTCCCTCAGGATCATTGGTGACGCCGAAGTTTAATCTCGTGGTCAAGCTGGAGTGGGAATCTTACTGAGTTCTGGGGCAGAGCAATGTTTACTCGATTGGGTCTCAGTGAACAGTCACTTATGCACTGTCAGACTCAATACGTCGGCTAAAATCTGTCGATGCAAATCAGAAAAGTGTTGCGTATTCATTATATCGACGCGCACTCCAACGGGCAGCTGTTCGGATCCTACCAATGATGCGTTCTGTGATTACCTCGTTGACTTCCTGAGATAAACTAATCACTCAGACATCATTATACTGGCGGTCGATTCGAGTTCTCAGCTTGGTTGTATTTCTTCAGAGGAGAAGCGGGTGAGAGGTATATATAATGTCGCGGCATAACGCACTGACAGTAGCGAAATACTGCTGCAGCTATACGCATCCCATGGTTCATATATGTCGTGTACCACATTCCAACACTGGAAGAGGCGCTGTGTTACGTGGAGGACTTCCTGTGGTTTTCAGCAGTAGACACAACTCGATCACATTCAGGTCAGTTACATGTGGCGTTACTCCGTTAAATACTGTCGTACGTTTTTGAGCAACCAGCTGGACTCGGGCTGTGTTGTTATGCTTGCCCATTTCGTTTTTTCGTTTGCGCAGAGGTCATACGCTCGTAAACGCAGGATACTTAACTGGCATTCGAGCGATGACAGTGTAAAGAACGCTTACTGGGAGCAGTAGTGAACGAACTTCAGGTCAGTTACATGTGGCGTTACTCCGTTAAATACTGTCGTACGTTTTTGAGCAACCAGCTGGACTCGGGCCGTGTTGTTATGCTTGCCCATTTCGTTTTTTCGTTTGCGCAGAGGTCATACGCTCGTAAACGCAGGATACTTAACTGGCATTCGAGCGATGACAGTGTAAAGAACGCTTACTGGGAGCAGTAGTGAACGAACTTCCCAGTTCGAGTCAGGTGAGAGGATCTAACGAATACTGAAAACAAGTCGTAGTAGCTATGAAAACAAGCTGTGAGGAGGTATGTTCCGAAGAAGCAGTGCAGTTACGGCAGAACCGGATTTCGTTCACATCGATAAACCCCATGAACAAGCGTCGTTCGATTCCACCTAGCTCTGGATATGATAACGATCGACCAGGACTTAAACGCAAGCCAAACAAAAGCTTTTGCAAGGACCGTGAACACCACTTGGTGTAAGAGCCGAAAGCGATGGAATGAGCCTTTTTATCTATGGATGGCAGAAAGCTACTCTTCCTTGTTCGTGGTTCTACTGGCCATGGGATCGGTGTAAGTGAGACCGCATATGAAAGAGGTGGTTCACTTTCCACCAGCCAATCCACTTGACAGGAAGGCTGATGATGGTTTATTTTTCACCAACCAGTCGCGCCGAGTTGACAGGAAGGCTGAACATTTTGAGAAGGGATTCAGCTGACCTCAACCAGACCATGTGAATGACGGACCCGATTGACCGGTTAGTGTGTTCCAGGCGGCCTTCCGTCGGAGGCCGAAGTGAACTTGGAGCTTAAGTTATTGACACTTAGCAAGGCTTCAGGATCAGATCTCATCTCTCCTTCTCTTTTCAAGGATGGTGAGGAAAGGCTGATATCAGAACTGACGAAACTCTTCCAGACGATTTGGGAAACTGTAGAGGTATGTTATGATTAATTCTTATCTACTGTAGTTCCCGTTTTCAAAAGAGGGGCCAAAGTCTGCGCGACAACCACAGAGGCATCAGTCTAGTGTTTTTTGCGTCTAAGTTAATCACTAGCCTTATCTTACGTCGGCTCACTAAGCTCAAAGTAGGTAAGGCACTTGATGAACAGGCAAGATTCTGGTCTGATCGTGGGTGTGTTGTTCACATTTTTTACTTTGCAACGGATCTTGCAGCGTCAGCAATCAAGCAGCCGACAGTCGTGGTCTTTTTGGACCTGAAGGCTGCTTTCCATTCGGCTGCTCGTAAAGTATTTTGGAACTGTCTCCTTTGCGAAAGAGTACGAGAGGAATAAGTGAATCTGTTGAAATCAGTGTATGCCCACTCTGCAGGCAGAGTGAGAGTTTATGGACAATTGTCTCGGGCGTTCATCACTTTTAGTGGTGATCGTCAAAGGTATCCGATCTCCCTCTTCCTGTTCAATTTTGTCATGGACGATATTGGGGAAGGTGCATTTGAGGAATCCAGTGAGTTTATTGCTGAGCTTCTTCCTGGCGCTGAGTTGACCGACATGGGGTAAGCGGATGACATTGTTTTATTTGGCCCCTCTAGTGAAAATATGCAGACTATTCTGGACAAAGTGAGTGACCGGGCTGGTTTGTATGGAATGCGCTTCACGCTTTCGGACTGCAAAGTGCTGTTTCAAGACAGGGGCATTCTCACTCTTACCTTTCTTATCGCAAGCAATCCGCGTGAGACTGTGGACAGTTTCGCATAATTGGGTATAACTATCTCGTCAACTTGTAATATTGCTGATGAGGTATCAGCCAGGATAGCAAGGGCACCAGTTGCGTTCGGTTGTCACTGAAAGGAAAAGTATATAATGCTTATATACGTTCTGTTTTGCTCTACGGTTCGAAAACGTGGCCTGTTCGCAAGAAAGACGTCATCAGGCTTGCTGTGTTTAACCATCGTTGTCTCCGCCAATTAGCCCACATTAAATGGATTGATTGCGTTAGCAAAACGGATGTTCGCCTTCGCGTATTCCGGAACGTTCGGGATGCGTGATCAATTGGTCAGCTAATCGCGTTGCACAGCCTGCGATGGTTGGTCACTTAGTCCATATGTCAGCTGATCGTCTACCGTACCGGGTATTAAGTATTAAGACCACCGACAGTTAGGTGGATGTGTGTGGTGATGAAGCAACAGCGTGGTCACGTAATGTGAAGATATTGACTGTGCCATTGGACAAAGTGAGTAGGTGTTGTTTACCTGGATGAGGTTAGTCAAATCGCTGGTTAGAAGTGCTTTCCGAGATGGTGGATTGCGGTAGTCAATGTCGTACCTGGATTCAAATCACCTCCTGTTTGGTTGTTTGACTGTTTTTTTCTTGGATATTTCACGTTACTGTTGGGGTGAACAGCGGTCCGGGCCAAAGTGCATTCTGGTCAGGCTCATGACTGTTTTGATGATGCTGATGACCAGCGACTCAAAACGTTTCTACGAATGGTTCTTTTGTTCAATACGGCGTAACTGGATGTTTATGTGCCCGATATAGAATGGCATATGCCTAACATGTGATGTCATTCTGGCTATGTATTAAAGTATATTTCCACTAACCCATCCATAAACATACCCATAACCATTGATATACGCTAGCGTTACACAGTACATTACAAATGACAAAAATTGCTAATGTTGGTGTTAGGGTAAACGTAACCTAAAGAAAACAGTTCTGAGGTTATCTGGTTGTTACATGTAGCTTCTTTGACACGGACAACCACTTGAGGATAATACTTTTCTTCAGAACACAGAGACATTTTTCATGTGTGACAAACAGATTTTTGTTGGGGTTTAAATCCATCTGTTATCTGTGGAACTTATTGTTACTTTCTCGTGCTATTTATGATGTGAAACGAACAAGCTGGACCTTTCTATACGTTATTCGTTGTGTTCACATGTGCTATGCAGTTCATACGAACTGCTGCAGGACAAGTCGAAATCAATTAAAAATAGTATCAAGTGTTTTTCGTTCACTCCTACTACTTGTTCTCATTCTGACCGGGTTTATCATTCTTGAACATCAATAGGCACGGGATTCGAACCCGCGATCCATATACGCCTAGTCCAAGCGTTTACGTCGTGCAGTTGCGGCAGAACCTATGTTGGAATATATTCACCTTCACTGTTGAAAAGTTACCGATATCGTCACGATTCAAGTATTTTTCTTGTCTGAGCAAACAAGTAAGTCCAATGTCGTCTGATTTTGACGTTCGGACCCTCATGGGATCGGAGCGAATAGGGAATGTAGACCCGATGTCAATGCTAAACTAGAACACCCGTTCTTGGTTAAAGATAACCGGTGACTCTTTTGTGTCGCGAACCAATATATTCAACATACTTCAAGATATTTCTATACCATCGTCCATTGTAGATATGGGACGAAGATTTGGAATTTGGTGCCCAAACATGGGCTGAACAGTGCTCGTGCGACGGCAACACTTGGGATGAACGGTCTACAGAGCGATGGTCTTCTGTTGGACAGAACATCGCTGGAGCTCTCAGCTTACAATCGTAGGTTACAATTTGCGTTTCAGGTTGAAAAACCCGTCTTTCGTACATAAATTTTCGGCACATATTAGTTACGTAATAAAATTTCATGTGGTCTGACTAGATTAGATGTTTGGTAAAAACTATACTTCTTGAAAGCAGTAGCCAATTTGTGTTTGATTTTGTGCAGCGTCAGCCATTCTAACAAATTAGAAATATAACTGACCTGGCTGTAGAATAATATAAACATGGGGGCATAAAGTATAACCGAAATTACTGATTCTGTACGTGAATTTTGTTATGGCATTTGTTTCCATCACTGTTTTTTAATAGGCTTGTTTTTCGACGTACGCCGTATGACGTTGTATTTAACTCATTTGAATCTGAGTATGACAGTTCTATGTAGAGTTGGACAACTTCCCAGTGTTTTGATATTCGAAATCAGTTACTCTTCTCGTTTACATCAACATTGATAATCATTTCAGCGGGCGGTCCGGACACACACGACGTTGGGTTGGATGCTGACCAGAAAGGCTTTTGATGTCTTGGATAAGTAAAACAAAATATTAGAACTCGCAAGATTCGAGGCTTCACTATTCATAATGAGATGGTAGGTACTGTGTCATTTCAAGGTAGCCAACCATTGATAATCAAGGTGACACTGACATTGAGCATTCCTGCCAGGTTGACTACTACCCACTAGACCGAAGGGCGCATTATTATTAAGCTGTGTTAGCAGTCAACACATCTTAAATACAACTAAGGGTAACTTTGCTCCATCGCCAAGCCATGAGCTCTTCATCCTCAACCACTAAAACCACAATTCCTTTGTTCACGAGCCGTCCATATACACGATCTTTTTCACTTAAGTTTCTTCAATAGTACAAACAATGGAAACTAGTTTGGTTTGTCCCTGGGCATATTAACAAACCCCAAGTTCATTTTCTATTTTCTCTTCCTCAAATTATCAGCGGAGTCGAAAGCTGGATTGACGAAGCCAACCAATTCATCTATGAGCCATTTCAGTGCGAATCGCAAGCCGCGCACTACACACAGGTGAGTGAATCTGGTACAGCGCGATCGAAAAGTTGAAAAGGATTTTTATCACCACAACTTCAGCTTTACATTAAGCATTAAAACAGTCCACTGAAACGCAACTGCGTTTCGTAGCCGATTACTGCAGGATCTAGTTATTAGAAATACAGAATCGCAGAGTAAGCATGGGCCGTGCGATGACACTGTGAATGAGGTCATCGTTCTGTTTGAACAAGCACCGTCGCCTCTATGTATCATCTGCTCGAGTAGGAGGATTGACGGGAGCTGCTCACTGCTTATCTTCGTTCGACAATCGTAACTTGTGCTCAATGTGCATTGTGTGCACAATGGGACTGCGACACTAGATATTAATGTCCAAGAACACTAAAGTCCATGTAATGACTCGTCTTTGTGGCTGCTCACTCGGTCATGCTCTTTGTGTGTAACTCTGGTGTTTGACTGGTCGAGCCGTATTTACAAAACTGAAGGCCGGCCTGAAATTGCAGCTGAGTATTGACTTTACACCAAACCGTGAAACAAGCAGCTCTGAAGCTTGTCTTCGTCGACGCAATGCGTTTCCTGAGTTGCGATATCCTGAATATTCATGATCTGAGTTACCGTCAAACATACCATGGTGGCTTCTGCGTGGAGAACATATTATTGTGATATTAACTCATTATACTCTTTATAGGATTTGTAGGAAATTTACAGATTAGAGGAAACTGAGAGCGCTTATATACACTCAGATACATGTTGGATGAATGAGGTAAAAATGACAAGCAAGAAAGTTCATTTATCTTCAGGAGGTCAGCAGTAGAAAGAGTATAAAAGACGAAGTCAGTAAATTATGGGCACAATAGAAACTCAATTATATTTTCAGAAATGCAACAAGGGAACTGCAACATATAGCAAATAATAGCTTGTTAGCGTTAAGAGTGAAAGATCGAGCATATATTTTGTTTTACCGCAATGGTTCTAATCACAAAGTTACCTGAAGACTCATTTTAGTGTTCTTAGTATGTGAGACAGGTCGACCCTTGTATCCCACTACAGACGATGCAATTACGACAGACTTGGGAGATTGCAACTAACAGAGTACATCTTGGACAGTGGAATAATTGTATCTGGAAGCTGGACGGCACATTTGATGTAGTAGTTCTTAGCACGTAACCCCTGAGAGGGCTATTTTTGAAAGGCACAAGTATGTTTCGGGAAGGATATTTAGGTTAATGAAGGATCAGTTATACTAAACTCTCTCCTCTTCTGACATCCCGGTAGCTCATTGAAAGGTTTCCGTAACCTGATTGGTATAGTAAGCTAATTTTTTACTCAATCCGTTTCGTTGATCTACAATGTGCTTTGTTACTAAGCATAATATTCTTTATGGAATCAGAACAACAAGATTAGATATTTAGTTCGCAATGGGGGTGTACCGGCGAATTGCGGATACTAATGAAACAGTCTAGGCGAAATCGTCTGTATTGTCCGATGAGTAACTCGAGTACTGAATTGGCTTTCTTGACCATTGGCACGCAGTTGGAAGATAGGCTAATTCAGTTGAGACACTTATACCCAAATCGAGCTCGTATTTACTGACACCCAGATTTTGCCTGCCAGAAATTAATCTGTGTATCTCGAATGACAGTGATACATCACTTTACATTTGGCTATGTTAGTCTGGAAGTAGTCATCTGTGATCCAACATTGAAACGTGTAACTTACTCTGCGACTTCTCACTTTCAAACATTATCTCCAGTACTCGCCAGGTTTTTTATGTCCTCAGCATATAATAACAATAACAGAGAATTGCTAACCTGTGGTATTTCGAACACAAATAGAACAAAGAGCACAGGTCACACACACCGCTGGTCGCACAATACTAATTTGAAAGAGACCTGTTCACTTTGACATTAGACAGGCAATCTTTGAGGTAGTTGGCATGGATTTTTTAAAATCTAGAATTATGAACTTTCCCGCAGAATGTCAAATAGTTCACTCGGTAGAAAGCCTTAGAGAATTTCAAAAAAATCGCATCAACTGCCTTTCTGCAATGTTTCTGAACAGAAAGTAAACTGGCAACATGCGATAATCCCTTTCGAAAACCGTGTCGACGCTCAGACAACAGCATAAGTCGAATGAAATGTTTACGTAACTGGTCGTCAATCAAAATTATCGTGGCCTCTGTGACAATCGAAAATAATGCAATCGGCCTATAATGAGTGGATTTATTGCGAGCACCGCTTTTAAAAATGTGTGACGCCGTGTACACATTCCAAAGTGTGGGAAACATGTTATCCAGGAGCGATTCACAAAATAGCTTACACACTGATTTTGTCAATTCCTTAGCACACTCTTTAATTACAGAAAGTGAGATCAGATCATAACCTGGAGGTTTATTTTTGTAAAGCGCTGATGGTTGATGAAGCACGATATGTGGTGTGAAATTAATTGTTCTGAGGTCACTTATAGTGCCAGCATTATATGAAGGTATTGATTCTGTGGAGACAATCACCCCACTTGTTTGGTGCAAGTGAAACATTCTGGAACTGTTTGTGGTGATGGAAACAGTGGTGCCGTAGAGAAGTTTTGGATTATTGTTGGTAAGCTCCAGATGTTACTGACGTCTGTCGGTCTGCACAATTGTTGTGGCCCGGCTGTGGTTTACGCATCATAGGTTTTTCAGTTCTCTTCGACGAATACACGTTCTATGCTGATCCCCTTATTGTCGGTAAATATTTTATGCATTACTGGAATCGGTTTTTGCACTCGGGTCGCTTGGGTTGCCCAGTCGGAAGGTACCTGTTGATGGTTTTAGAAACTATATCCACAATAATTGGCCGGTGATCCTCGAGTAACGGATAGGCCGAAGCATCAACCCAATACTTATCACAAAGTTCACTAATCAGGGATATCTAGTCGGGTTTGTAAAAGTTCCTTAAGACGTTTTAAACTGCAGGTTCTCTTTAGCGTCTTCATCAGACCAGAAAGAAGATATAGGTTGCAATATGTTAACGTTTCGTTTGCCCTCATCGGTTGCAAAATTAAAACACGCAGTTTATATACGACAGACTAGTACAGCCAAGCCGGAAAGAGACACGCATACGTTCACACCACGTGTAGTGGGGCTTAGTACTCACACTATACTACTCACATTATTACTCAGTAGCCAGACAGGGGCTTATATGTAGTCACTGAAATAACCAGAGAAAAATACAAGAACATTATGCGGCGGACTATCAGGCAGGAAGTGTGAGTATTCAAACACTCGGCAGAGTACCTCAACGCGGAAGGTAGGCACGTCCTCAAACCCTCAACGATCGGATGGCGGGCAACGGGGGCAGTTGGATGTGTTCTCGCTCGACCGGATCGGACCAACGAGCGAGACATGGCAGGCAAAACAGAATGGACGACGAAATCGGAGGGTCGATTATTACACCACCGTGGAATACGATCAAAGCCCATTGTGGATTAATGGAGAACAACATGTGCGACCGGACGAGCCATCGCTCAACAGAATCGGATCAATAGACGGAGAATGGTAGGCGGAAAACCCGCGATAGACAGTACCGATCACACACCTAAACCATGCAGAAGTGCACACGACGTGTGAGCGGAAACCGGGGGTGTTGCGGACTGGAATTGTGATTCAAAATCGTGAGCGCGTATGTGGCATGGTAGCTAGCGAGTTGGACAATAAAGATTGTGCTTCATTGGACGCCTTTTCGCTACAATTAGAGTGCACTTTGACATGAAATGGTGTTTCCAGTACATGAACTGAAATTTGGCAAGCTTGGTGTTCCCGGATAACTGGTGTGTGCAAGCTGTTGTTATTCATGAAAAACGAACACAGATTTATAGATATTTCTTAGTATTAAAAAGTCAGAGTGCGTCATTAGTTTATTTCAATAGCACATGCATCGTCGTAAGCTGTAACCTGATCGGTGTAATTCAGAGTGAAGGAATTGGATAATAACCAAAGTAGTAACATTGAATCTGTTTCTCTTTTCTTGACTTTCTATCTCAACCCGATTTTGGATTAGTCTCTTGCTAGATCGTCTAAGATGTCGGGGTTTTGATAAGCGACGAATTGAATAGATTTCTAACACAAGTTTTCTCTGTTAGAGAGGCCCTTGCCCTCACGTTTGCTTATCTTGCTGATTTTGGTATAACGAACTCTTCTGCCTCTTCCACTGCTTTGTTTTCAATTCCTTGAAACTGAATCAGTATGCCTGTGATGAGGTGAGGCATCGCGAAGGGCAGTAATTTCTATCATTGTACTGCCCAGTTCGCCAGTGCTCAGCCCTTTGACAAGTAGCGGATTGTTTACACAAGAATATTTCACGTCCGTTGGGTTCACCAGCCGAGGTGATGCTCTCATGCGCTTAGATTAAAATATAACCGCTAGGCTCCCTTCGTTGTACATTGCACCGCGTTCCTTTATTGAATCAAAAATTTATCAAGAAACACATCTAACTTAGCAAACGTTTTAACACTAATAGAACTCACGGCATTTTTGAGCGTTTTTACAAAAGTTTTTAGGGCAAAATTATGATCCTTTGTCCATCACCAAGACCTGCGGAGTTCCTTCTCGAGTGAAACATTAGCGAAATGCCTGCACGATGAATAGCGAAGAAGGTGGGGTTGTAATAAGTACTTCTGGCCACCGTGAGTACGAATCAATCAAAAACAGAATGTAATATTTAACTAGAGGTGGTCCACAACACTGTGCGTTCACACGTTGCCATAGGAGGTAGCTGTCTGATTATGGTGTCCAGTTCTTCGACCCTGCCTTTATTTTGTGGAGGCAGGAATGACAGTTCATGGTAACGTTCTTAATATCCGAGTTTATCTCCGACTGCCAACAGATCCGACGGGCCAATGATTCCATTTTTTCCATACCCAATTGACTTTTGTGCAAGTCGCCTAATACCGCTTTTCTGTCCAATATAGTTTCTTCTTTAAACTTGACTATCAACCCTTGATCATCGCGGCAATTACTCTGCTTCAGTGGTTTATAGTTATCTTGATCAAGTCCTATTAGCTTATTGAAACGGCTAGTGAAGTAAGCAAGCAAATCTCAACAGCTGAAAAACTGGAATATCGTGATAAAAAATCTGTTTGAGGAGTCTATTTACCAGGACGATGAATGATTTCATACTTGTTTGTTGCTAGAGCCAGACTCCATCGTTGTATCATTACCGCTGATGATTTGGTGACTGAGTTGTGTGGATTAAATACTTACTGTAGAGTCGAATAATTTATAACACTTTTGAACCGTGTATTCAGCAAATGCACTGTTTTGAAAGTTCAGAATACCGCCAAAACCTATTTTCGTACCTATGAATACACCAATGATGGGATATACCTCCTACTTCAGAAACAACACCGATGTCAACACTAGATACATATATGATCATCGTGGTAATTTTAGACACAGAGAATGGATATAACATTAGTATTTTAATTACGACGTGTATTGGTTCTGGCGGAATACCTTCATCCTTTTTAGTCCAGGTCCACGCTTTCACTAATTAGACCGTAACTAATGACTGTATATTCGGTATAAAACGAGAATAGCACCGGAGACAACACATTTATGATTGCAACTCATCTTGATGTACTGGCAACCAAAGCTTTGTACCGGTCTGGGTTCGGCCTGTATCCTTTCTTGCATATTGTGAATCCAAGAAAAATAAAACAACCATGGTGCTTGAAACACGCACTTAGGGGAAGTTATGGCGATGGTATTAGCGTTGAATCGTTCCAAAAGCGAAAGTAACTTCTTATCACGCTTCTCTGTACTGTTTGCGTACACGATTACATCATCTGAATAAGCGTGTACTCCTGTTAAATCGGCAATTGCCTCATCAATTGTAGCCTGGAATATTCCAACTGATGCGTGTAATCCAAACGGTAGAAAGTTGTACTGAAATAGTCCCCAGGATGTAGCAATCATAGTCAGCTCTTCAGAATTGGATTCAAATCTAATCTAGACTTTACTGTTAGTCCATACTCGTCACACACCCCAGTTGATTTGCCATCTTTTTAACAATAACGATTGATGTAGCCCATACGGATGAGCTGAACAGCGTGATTATATCGTCTTCACTCAGCTTGTTGAGAGTATTGTGCACATGATCTCTCGGTCCGTAAGATATTCTTCGGTGTTTTGGAAAAACTGGGTTCTCTTTTGCTTACAGTCTTGCTGTACTATGTAAACATTGGACAAACAAATTGCACTTATACTACTCTTGTAGTTAACGTTTGGTGAAAGAGCACAGTTGAGCTGTCTCAAAGCCGTTATTCTCAGGATGGCTGGGTCTCATTTTGACACCAAGAGTTTTATCGGAATCAGCCCATTATTTTCAATCACCATTACACCAGTCTCAATTAGCAGAATCAAACGGTGACCAGTAACTCCATATATCTCAAGAACGGTTGATTTCGTCTAAGCATTTGGTAACGGGCTGTCTACGAGCAGTCTTGAAACAATGGTTTCGTTACTTCTTATGTCTACAACGAATTCATGCCTATATCTGGAATTTAGTTTGAGGAACCTGTGAATAAACGGTTGAGTCCTGAATTGCAGTTGCAACGAGTAAACAGAAACTGACGGCTTTTGCACTTGCCTCTCTAATTTGACTCATGTGGCACTTCCGACCTTTACATACCTTCTGAATATGATCAAATTTACCAAATAAATGACAAACGACATTAGGGAATCCGCGAGATGTAGCTCATCACAAAAGAAGCGATCGTTCACTTTCTTTAGGCCGGGATTGATGACTGGTAATTGAGGAGGGCGTAGAAACTTGTTTATTGGTTGACTTCTAATATCAGTGCACGCTTTGTCCTTCTGGAGTAATATAACGTTAAGGACGGTTTGTTTAGCTACCTATTTGGCCCATGCGATTGACTACATATGAGCACATGACAAAGCCTCACTCAGACCCTCTAACTGGAATTTCTTATCCGGAATCTAACTTTTATACGGACTGTTCAGTTCGCAACTGATATAGCTGTCTCAGAACCTCCAATTACATCGGCGTAAAGCAAATAACTGTACGAAAGGTCGATCCTCATCACACTGCATCACGCTGCTTGCCTTGAAGAACTTCACACACATTCAGTGGATTGTGGACAAGAGGTCAATCGAATGCAGCTGAGTTATAGCTTGTTCATACCTTAATGTAGATAGATATAATTCACCTGTGATTGCTAGTTTGTACTGGCTGCGGCCACAAGGGTTCAAAATGATTTTTGTAATGCTTCTTGATGTTCACTCTCAAACCGACACTGCACAACCGATTTCGTCCTGGTTTGGATTCAATAGTTATAGTATGAGTGGGTCATCGAACCGGCTACCTTTCACGTTACGAGTCAATGCTATTACCCGTTAGGCCACCGGTTTTATGAACATAGCTTGTGAAGTGGAATCTGCGTGTCTGAGTTATAGCTCGTTTACAGCCTAGTGTTCTATCTTATAACGTACAGGTGTTTCGTGTTGTAACTGCGTGCATCCTATACTTGTGACATAATTAATGCTATCCGACAGAAAAACCAGAAGACACTGTTATTCCCTGGACGTTAGGAAAATCGGAACATTACCCACAATTTCGTCGTTCGTGATACCTGTCATTGGTGCGGTTCCCCGCATAGACGGTAACGTGAACAGGAGTCCACATCCCGATTTTAGAAAGGTCAGGTCGGATGACTGACCCTAGTAAAATCAAACTCGGGTCTAGAGCGTCCTGTAGAAGGGAACCGGTAAAGCACTGTACATGAACGTGAAAACTGTGGCAAAGTTGGGGATTTTGAATGACATAAACTGGATGTCGTTCACAACTGTTTGTTGCTTTTGCAGTCCTATAAACCTTGTCAAAACGACGCACTGAGCTTGAGGTTCGTTCTTTTCAGGGTTCGTCAGCGACGTGTGTGGCTCAACTGTTTATTCAATAACAGTTTAAAACCCTGTCGATCAATACTTCGAGCAGAGGTATTTTCCGTTCTGGAGTTCACACTGAGATTATGTTCCTTCATGAAACAGGCAACTATATGCAACAAACAGGTAGATCTATTTGAGACATACATGGTTTTCTAATCTGGAATAATTCACTAATAACGGCTAGTAGCTACGTAAATCTTGGTAACGTTCACGTCAATCTACTTTTCTGTAGCTGGTTTCTCCAAATGAACGACATAAATTCTGATAGTTCGCTGACACAGTAATAAAAGAAAATAGACATCTTTGCGTTGTATTCTACTCAACCTTTGTTCTTTCTATATCATAAACTGAAATCGGTCAGTTACTTGTGATTTGAGTGCAAACTAATGACCACCCACTGTTGTCTCGAAGTGGATGAATGAATTATCCGCAAACAAGTGATTTCAGTACTCGCAAGCAAATGAGGAGAGCTGATTAGAACTTGTTTTGTTTCAATAAAGACACGCACACCAGGGATTCGAACCCACGATTAGCGAATGAAAGTCAAAATTGTGGGTCATCATGGTTCTATCAAAACGAGTAGAATGCTGAAGTGTTTGGCTTTGTGCCAACGTAAATATTCTACAACCAGCGGCTGTCATGGTCCAAATGATCTCTGTTATCTACCAAGGACACTAGTCAGATGAATAAAGTCAAGATGGTGATGGATATAACAGCGTCGGCAATCATGCCTCCCTAATCATCAAGTGGCAGACATCTCACATTCATTTTTCAGATGTCGTGTTGATCACCTTGATTCTGATTGATGACAGGCTTTCAACGATTTTCTAAGAGAAGCCGTAGTGTTGTTTTTATTGAAGTTCGGAGACTTTGATCATTTTAGATTAAATACCACTCACATTTATTCACAGTACTTGCATTCGGACAAGTCCTTCGACCGGTCGGCTTCATAAGAAAACATTAGACTCGAGTTTCGCTTTTATTAGAGCTAATCAATATTGCACATCTTCGTCCGAGCAGAAATTTGCATCCCAACCTTCGTGCTTAAGAGACTAGCCTGATAACGCCGGCAGCCGCACAATAGTCGTGATCGGTCAATCATATCTAAACGGTCAATCACAACCTTATGTGAATAGTATTCAGAATGTCTGATCGTCTTGATAAGAGACACAGTAACTGTCCTGTTAGCTCTAGTCGAGAAATTCGCGATCAGGAACTTCTCAGTTAGGTTGAAGTCACGGACTTCAGTGGACCAACTGAGCAACGTATGGAGTTTGCTGTGAAGTTAGATGATTTTGATTATTTAAAATTGAAAACCACCCATATTCAATCACAGTCCTTGCATACAGATAAGCCTTTATTATGCCACCTGAACCCAATCGCAGATGATCTGGTCAGAGACGACTCATATTGGATGTGGAGTAGCTGACTGTTCTCGCTTTTCGGATTATCCCTATGGTCTGGCAGTTGTTTGTCATTACGGACCAGCGTGAGTCACAAACGTTTATTGTAACTTTGAGGTGTGTTGTCACTTTATTTGCGATTGGAGTGTAGTTAGTATTTGTTCTTCTGTATGAGTGATCTAGAATAGAACATTGTGGGCCGGCGTGTAGGGTTGAACAGCATTCACTGGCATTATTAATGTAAGTTCTTGTAATAATCGACTATGGATAGTTGTAGAAAATGAATTCAAACTGGAATATATCGCGTACGTAGTGAGAAGAAGACTTTGGACGGATTGTAAAAGGCAGTTATATAAACAGGCATCCACATAATCACATCAAGATTATTGAAATCAAAGCTCGCCGTTGCCCAACGTCAGTAGTACATAGATAGTAGGTTACAAGTTGTCGCATTCTGATTATTCCAAATCTGAATAATGACCTAGGTGAACAAAAGAAGGCTTAGCCATATGAGTGTTTAAGTAACCGCGATTTTATATATGAAAACGATGTTGGACTGCTCCACCATTTTAAATTGTGTAGGACACATTTGATTCATGTGAACTTTGTGGATCAGCGGAGGCTGAGAACGCCTATTTGCATCTGAATCAGTGATGGATAGTTGAAAAAGTACGAATAACTTAGAAGATTATATCAGTTTCAGAGGACCAGGACTAGAAGAATTTCGAACGTGGAATTAAGAGGGTAGTGAGTTGAATAGAAACCCAATCAGTGACCATCATGCATACAACAATGGGACTGCAACTCACGTCAAACAATAGCTAGATGGTATCAACAGTGAGAGGTCAGGGGTATCGTTATTCTGCCGTAGCGATTGTGATCATCAAGCTAACCAAATTCTCCGTTTGGTGTTTCGAATATGTGCGATCAACTTGCGCTTGAATTCTGCTATCAATAATGAAGTTACAATAGATTGTGACAGATTCAAGGCTAAACTCACCTGAAGGCTAGAGGAGTGTTCTGTGCAAGTCAGACAGTCGTACTAATGTTTTACCTAAAGTGATTTACCTGTGGGAAGGTTATTTTTGCCATGCACAATGTCAGGCCATCAGGGTTTTATCAATTTTTGTATTTAATGTCGAGTGTCACATGAAACAGTGGTCAGTAATATTTATAACGTTACTTTCGATGGCATATACTTCATTTATTTGTCGCATACTGTAAAATACTCAGTTTGTTTGCAGATTTTTTTCAGCTATTTGTAAAAACTACTACTTGTTGTTAATTGTTTCAGCAGCTGGAATAAAACATCGTGATCGCCATTTAGATGGGTTTGTATCAGACACATTCAGTTATGCCTTCTGATTAGTTTAACACTGTCCGTTCCTATCGCTCTATTTTGTAGCTCTGCAGTTAAAACTCGACACAAATATGTGTAAGTTGAGTCCGCTAGACACTAGTGCAAAGGAGACTTAGCCAATTTTTTTTTACATTTATACGTTTAACCACCAACTTTAGTTAGTGCCTATTTTTCTGGTAACTCGATCTTTTCATTTTAAGATATATTCTGTCAATATACTTAAATCATCCGAGTGTGACCTACCAACCTCTGTGGTTCAGGATTTAGACGTAATGAATAGGCTTTGCTAAATTTAATGGGGGTGGTGGCTATCGTGTTTGCCTCAAAGTCATACTACTCTAGTAAAGATTAACAGCAGCCTCTGCTCAGTTCTTTACTCCGACTACGCATTTATAGTCTAAGCTATGCAGGGTGAGTGTGTCAGATTGCTTCTATAGACCGGGCTAATAGATTACCTAGGTTACTTATTTGTGATTTGACAATCTATTTTCTTCAAAATTGAGTATCCATGAAACAGTTCATCTACATACGTATTGTATACGTATACTAATCTCTTCTAAATCCGTATACTTTTTAGAGGGTATAATCTGTTAGAATTACTCGTGACTTGTTGTGATTGCAAAAAACCATAGTTGACTGCGGAACATAGTATTGCACAACTTTACCAAACAGACAGTAACTGTGTCTCCATTTCGAGACGATCGGGCAACCTGATCATAACTCGCAAGAGAAAGTGTTTGAGCGTTCACATATGATAATTCGGTCGTGCCTAATGTGAGGTCAATGGCGCAGTGGTAAACACGGTTGCCTCTTGAACAGCATGTCCGTGGTTCAATTCCCAGCAGTGGCGGTGATATGCACTACTGACGAGCTCTGATGAGAGCGAAGCTCGAGTTTAGTGCTTCTTTTCGAAATGGGCCAACTGGAATGTCTACGGGAATGCGACAGTTGCAATCAATTGTGGGTGATGTTCAACTTGAAATTACCCAATTGTTAATCCGCAAGTCCCTTTAGAAAATCTGTAGCTGAACAAAGCAGTGTTGGTGCCATTCATCAAAGTTATACTCAGCCAGTTGCGGTTGCTGAAGCCATTCAGAGCAGTCAACTTCCCATCGAATTAAGAGATTGAGAAAAAAAGTGTTGTTCGGCTGAAGAGAGACAGCATTAGTTTTTCTGCTTGATAGTGCGACTACCGAAAAGATTGGATAACACGTAGTTATATTTGAGGAAGCCATTAGAATTAACACAAAGCCTTTAAATGTGACTCCGCTCCAACTGATTTCAAGATAGAGTCAGGGGGTTGGTTTCCATAACCTTACTTCTGAGGGCAAGCAATGGTAATTCTGGGCAACCAAGTGGCACAGGTAAAAATTGAAGTGTTCCCATATTATAACAGTGAAGACTGAAAAGTCTTAGCGTTTGCTGTAGTTATCCAATCGGATAACTGCTGACGGCTTCATCCCAGTCCACATGCGTATTTCAACAGGGTGCGATGCTTAAATGTAAGGATGGTGACTTGAACTGTTCCCAAACTGCTAGAAAGCAACTGGTTGAGCAGTAACCAATGTTAGAACTTATAGGTGTGTGCAAAGTGCCCAGGATATCATTAGATTTGCATGCGAGGGACATTGAGAATATCCATGAACTAACAGGGATTCCTTGAATAGACTGGCGGAGATCTCGAATCCTACGGAACGGAAGAATACATCAGTGCAGCAAGTGCTTGTGAGACCGAAGTATTAAGGTATAAAAATGACAATATTAGATGGCGTCCACAAAAATTGTAAACAGTAAAATGGTACAAAATGTAAGGTGAAAGCTTTGTCCGATATAGCGCAATTTCGAAATCAGACATGTGTGAGAAATTTTTCTTTGATGTGCTGATAACCTTCATTCAACAAAGGCGGACGTTAGGTCTGCTTTTCAAAATAAATAGGCGGTTATGAACTAATATATACAAACGCTATTAGGATCACGGTGCAAAGATAAGGATCTCCGAACCTTATTGTAAACGTGTTCTTGGAAAACAGGACAAGCCAAAATAAGTAATATTTATGTGGGCAACATACACTCTACTCGTAAGTGTTACAGCTGAAGATGAAACATAGAATGTAGGCGCGGAACGAGTGTTAGCTGCATTTATTCTGAGATAATTCGGACAGAATTGATGAAATCTTGTCAGGAGAGGGTTCAGGTCTGTTATATCTCTTATGAACTGCTAGGGCGTTCGGATTTTTGGCAGAACATGTTGATTAATAATACAGCCAGTCTTTGTATCCCGATGCCGGTTGCTCAGATATGACGAGGTACCGATTTATTGTATAAGACCAATGGACAACAGTCATACCTGCAACTCGGCCGAAATTGAAATCTGGGTTTCAGTGAATATATTCACTTTACTGACGAGCTTTAGGAGGCACGACTGTGTTATCCTCCTGATTACTGGGTTAGTTGAACCGGCTATGTTGCTGTGACGGTCGTTGTTACGACCATCAGTGTAAAAATCCTCGATTAGCTAACGGCACTTGCTGAATAGAAATGGAAAATTTGTGAGAAGATTCGCAGCCAAACCTGAAATAAATAAATATTGCTCGCGAGGGAGCATACTATTGGAAATGTTGGAGATATTCCAGTTAATGCTCCGAAGGTTGAATTGCAGTAAAAACAAGCCAGTTTAACAGTCGCCTCATACAGTGCTCGACAAAAACTTTACCCATCAACAAACATGCTCGATATAAAAATTAGGTTTCAGTCAAATGGTTGTCCTCAAAAGTTTCATTTCCAACACTCGTAGGTAACATTTTTTGATGGCGTCGCTGGCCATGATAGCGATTATCAGCAAAACCCTGGGACACTATTCAATACAGTGGTGTGCGTCATGTGGGTCTTTGTCAACAATGTGATACAAGCAACACTGAAAGCGTTTATCTGGATTACTAACTAATACTTGAAATGATCATGGCAACACTCGAACTCCTGTTGGCGTTATATAGTTCTTTATACTTCGATAGACCTCTGTTGTTGCGTCACACCTTTGCAAGATTCAACTGGTTGTTTTGTCAACCGTGCTTTTCAACACATCCCCACGGATTTTGTCTCATTACACTTCTGAAGATTACCAATTCTTGTATTTCGTTGCACCCACTGACACCTTGCACCCTGGCAGATCAACCTTCGCCTTGAGATGTATGATCAATGGTGTTTTAAATCCAGCATTACTGTCATGTTTACGTACCATCGCCTCGTGTGTGTGTGTGTGTGTGTGTGTGTGTGTGCGGAGGGGGAGAGGGTTCACATCGGGGCTGATCGGTTCAGGTCACTGTGGTCATCTGGCACAGTTGTCAAACGCCTCGTTGCACAACCCAGGAAAGTCACTATTTCCTATGTCATTTCGTTAACACCGCGAGTTCTTTTCACAGGTTCATAAGTTGTCACAAGATGAAGGAAGATTTTTGCTTGTGCGTTCCTGGGTGTGTGCTGGCCGATGGAAAAATGTGTTGGACGGTTTATAGGTATAATAAACGTGAACGGAACTAAATAAAAAATAAATCCGATAGGGCAATCATTTCAGCAAGAAACATTGAAACACACTCAAACAACACCCAGTAAGATATGTGCAGTTAGTGACCTGTGATACTGAGCTAGTATAGCGGTTGTCTTCCACGTATGTACCGATCGAGTAGCATTTCGAAACTCTCAACCGATTCACTAATGACCACAGAGTTGGACAATGCGTTGCAACTTGATTAAACACTAACTATTTAGCAGTTCTGTCTACAGAGTAACCTGTCTGCTCCATTACTCAGTTTCAAAGAATGACCTCTTAAACTTTGATCTTTACTTAGTGGGAGGATATGTGTCAGTGAGTGACCCGAGGTTTAGAGTATTTTGTAGGTAAAAATAAGGTCTACTTTGAGATATCTGTAATTTTCATATAGATCGAACATCACCCACAATTGATCGCAGCTGCCGCGATCCCATAAACATTCCAGTTGGCCCATTTCGAAAAGAAGCACTACACTGGAGTTTCGCTCTGATTAGAGCTCGTCAGTAGTGCATATGCTCGCCACTGCCGGGACTAGAACCACGGCCACGCTGTTCATGAGGCAACCGTGTTTACCATTTCGCCATTGACCTCACGTTAGGCACGACCGAATAATGATCAGTGAAAACTCAAGCACTTTGGCCTGTGAGTAATGATCAGGTTGCCCGATCGCCTCGAGCCGAGGAGACACAATTACTGTCTGTTAACTCCAATCGATGACCCCTAGACTGGGACTTGTGTGCAAGTTGAAATCACAAAAATCATTCACTTGTTCAGCGCTATTTCAAAACCGATGAGTAGTAGGGGATTGTGATTTTCATATATATTGAACATCAGCCACAATTGATCGCAGCTGTCGCATTCGCATAGACATTTTCAGTCAGCCCATTTCGAAAGAACCACTAGACTCGATCAATTGCGGGTGATGTTCAATCTACATGGAAATCAAAATCCCCTACTACTCATCAGTATATCCTTAATTCGTTAAAAATTGATGTTAGTTTTTTCGTGTAGGAGATTTTCATAAGCTTCATAATTCTTCCTGTAGCTTGTCTATGAGCACTTTTTATAGGTGATAAATCTATTTTAAGATAAAGATGACAGGTCTATTTATTCGTTTCCAGGTTCACACGGATTATGAAAGGAAAAGTAGTGAGAAACACTTCAGGGCGTAAGGTCCCATAAGTTTATTTTAGGGTTACTTGTGCTTCGGGAGCACAATTTCTAGACAAACTCAAGCTATCTGTCATCATGAGCTGGTGGTTTTTTTCCCACATGCTGACACGAGGAGCTTAATATAGTTAAGCTAGTAGTTAGTACAATTTTGATAGCGAACGTGTATGTCTTTACACCTCTTGACATTGAATGGAAAGTTGTTTTCTATAGACCACTGAACTATGCAGTTCATGTCGTCTTGTGAGATGACCAAGTCTTCCGGCTGCTGCAGAATTTGCCAGAGTTTTATGCCATCGGCATACAGCAAAATCGACTATCTGACTATATTGGGCAGTTCAAGAATAGCAAGAATGAAAAACAGTAGTCTTACAATTGATCCTTGCGGAAAGCCACTGTTGGTTAGGTACAAGTTTGACAGCTGTCCGTTCACCTTAAACTCCAACTTACGTTCAGTCAGATACTCGTTTAGTTACATGAGTAAGCGTTCACGAGGGCAGTAACTATTCAGTTTCCGCAACAAGATGGAATAAACAACCCCGTCAAGGGCTTTGGAAAAGTCAAGATAGACTGCATCTGTGACTGATCTTGTGTCAGCACACCCCGTCCAAGCATCACGAACAGTTTGCAGATTCATGACGCGTGGGTATCCCATACAAAAGCCATGTTGCTCCTTGGTAACGGAGGTATTCAATCTTAACCCGGACAGAGACATCTAATAAGCCCTCCACTACTTACAGCTGTAATGGATCATGGGAAAGAACAAGGTCGTGCCAGTATCTGAGCTGTTGTTAAGGTCATTCTATGAGTGACCATAGTAACCGCCACCCAATTCCCTTAGAATTTCTTCATCGTTTGCTTACGTCTTTACCTCCTGCACCTCCTGGTTGCAAGCTGACGTGCATCTCCTTAGTGTGATTAAGAAAAATGGTGAAAAATAACAAATCGTCTGTCTTGAAGTACTTTCCAAGAAAGCTAATTATTTGCAGTGATCATCGCCACTGGGTATGATGTGCCGCCATGACCGTCCGGTAAAACTCAATCTGACTGATCGATTAGAGGTTCAGTGTGCTGTTATAACACGTAGGTTAATGACTCAGAATCAGACAATGGAGGTCGAAAAGCGCACATACATGGGTGGTTGTCTGCGGTCTGTTACAACAGTACATCGAAGGGAAAAGCAAGTCTTATACTGTCAGCTAAAGGCAACTAGCTACACTCCAAAAATCGCTCATATAAGCTGCCTGCAAAAAGCAGCCTTTTTGTCAGACAGCGTATTTATTTTCTGTGTACAAGGAGATAAGCCTAAAATACACAGGACGAGAAGCAACCACACTAATTTTGCCTTGAAGTGTACCAATGTTTTGGAAAGATTTCACCTGGATACGTTTGCACCACACTTAGCACTGAACGCTTTTTTAGCAGACATTGTGACCAAGTGACTCCGATGCTCAATGTATTATAAAATATGAAATCAAATATTCTGCAGAAAGTCTCGGGATATGTGAAGGATCATGTTTTTTTCGGTTTTACACTATATGTACGGAAAGTGAAGCAGTTGATTACAACTCAGTTCGGCCTCATGAAATGCACTGGTACGGTGCAGAGGAAGGTTGCTGAAAACACGTTTTGGTAGAGCATTCACTCACTCCACTTCAAAAGGTAACCTACTTTTGGTGTCGATGTACATGACAAAACGCATTAAAAGCAGAAAAACTGGCTGCTTCAAATAACCAAAGGAAGAAGTGTTTGTCGGATCTCTGTGGCGACGTCTTTAATGTGAATGAATATTTTGGTGATCTTGATGTTCACGAATGGCGGCAGAAGTATGAATTTGAGTGTGGCTTTCCGCCGGTGGAAGACACATTGCGAACTCAAAGAAGGAGGTTTATGATACTGTCATTTTTAAGCTTGAAGAAATCCAACTATGAAAAGTCGGGAAGCAGCAACAGAAGCGACATACTCAATCATAAAAAGCGCTCTACCACGTGAACTACACAATTATGCCAAGAGGTGGGGAATGTAACATTTGATCCCGACTATTCGCCTGTCAAGCATTAGAAGCTAACACACACACAGAGGTCAGTGGCCATGTGAATGGTACAGGTTATCGTTGAATTCAGGTTACTGCTGTCCGATTTTTATTTTACAATGTAACTAGCCGTCTGTGTTTGGTGAATTGCACAAATCAACAGTGGAAGAAAGCGAGTTTCATTTTCTGCCGCTGTTAGCTTTAATGTAAGTTGTATTTCGAATGGAAAGCAGACCGTTTCAACAGGATTTAGGTGGTAGTCAGTTTGGGATAAGGCTTCCTAATTTCGACGTTTTGATTTGGAGATCTTTCTTGTCTATGCTGTTACAGCTAGTACACATTTATCCGCTGAGAAGAGCGTACAGCTTAGTTACACTATACAAAAGACAGATTTTCAGTCTTTTCCATTCTTGCCATCCAAATAGATTTTTGTATTATCCGTTCTCGAATATATATGTGCACAGATTATATAAAACCTTTTTCTGTCTGCATTGATTGATCGTTCTATCCAGAGGCAACCGTGTTGGAGAAAAACCCTACGTGGCTGCTGAACAAAGCTTCTGTGATCCAGCCTGATGACAAGAAACGTATATCACAGTTGAACAAGAGACCCCGTCCCGTTTTTACGCTTAGCTGGCGTTTGCTTTGATGTTGAGCTACTCACTCAAACCTGTGCAGTAGTACCCCGTTGCACAACATATCACTGTTGCGTCTGATTAACTTTGCATAATTCAGTATCTAACTTTGTCTAAAACCGAATTTATATACCATTGTGACGTAGAACGGAGATATGAAATGCACCTAAGCGTTTTATGTTTTCAAATCCCTGCTCCTCTGTTTAATCAGTTCCACTCGGCTTTGTATAATGCATGGTGTGCGGGCTGCACTAGAGTGATTAGCAATCTAGATTTGTGTCCTGCTGGATAGATTCGGAGGGGGAAATAACGAAGATGTATAATTACATTCATAAGAAAGTTAATGGTGATTTGTATTTTCATGGATGGACATACTGACGGGATTCAACTAACGCCGGTTCAGTTTGGTCGGGTATATAAAGTTCCTATCAATACACCAACAAACCTAACCACTTATTTGCGTACCATCGTCATTTTAGTCGCCAATTGATTGAACAGTGCTTGATAAATGCTTTGTTTCCATTGTGAATAACCTTCCAAAGACTTCACAATGGGAGACCGGTGATGATTTAGTCTTTTTCTCTTGCAAATCAAAGCAGCAAATAGCAATATCCGTTGGTACTTACATGTTACTCGTGGGTAGTATGATCGGCGGAATAAACTCCCCTCCCTTCATATGACTCGTGCTTACATTAACTCATTTATAAGAGATTCACTTCACTCTCCACAGAGCTTACTCAACTCGCACGGGTTCTATTAGGTTGCTGGTTGTTTGTCCTTTAAGCTGACTATGAGGCATTTATCGTTCCGCCTGATCAATACAAGCTGTGTGGACAATCTCACAACACTCATCGGAGAGGACTATATGCTGGTCACTCCATTTGAGTTACAAGTTTCCTAAATTTAAACCTGTTCTGTCTGTGTTTTCACATGCCTTCAAATCATTGAAGCTGCTTATCATTTGTCAAATGGTACAACATGCATCCTTGTTTGTCTGCAGGCTATAATTGCCATAAAAGTTCCGTTCTCTGTCTTTGGTTTCTTTGTGACTTTCTTCTTGATGAATCTTCAGGTTTGCCATAGTTTATGTTGTTGATCCATCGGTACTCATAAGTCTTTTATGTTTATTTCATAATAGAGTGAATTACTTGTGTCCGTTATGACAAATGTGCAATGAGCCAATGCTATAAGCTAGAATGTGTTTTACTTGATATCACCTCTGGTGGCCGATTATTGTTCATGCGTCTAGTATTCTTCTTCGGTCGGGATAAGGAGTTTGCGGAGCAGCAGCCATTTGAGGAAGGTTGAAATGCCTTACTTTTAAACGTAACCCCTTGACGGTGAAGATGGTATTGGGCCACTGATTTGATACAGTGTGTCATACCAACCGTTTGCACGTTGTAGCCGCCTTCTCGTCCGGGACACTTGCCATCAATAACCAAAGAAAAAATGTTTTGGCACACCTGTTATGTACTGGACACCTTTCACTGTGATCTAAAAGGATCCTATAAGGTTGTTAGCAAGTCACACGCACTGGAAGTAGCTCTGCTGATTTTATCCTTCCAACGAATGGTACACCGAGAAGCAGGACGTTTAGTTGTTTTTTTGATGTTACTGCCACTAAGTTATCTACCTTTGCATGTCGTATGTTTTGGACCAGACAGTACGTTCCATTCCGTGTAGCGTTGTTGCCGTTTTCTCTATGGAATAAGTAGAAATAATGTAATCCAGCTTTTACGTTTTCAACACAATTTCAACGTGGTATCTGTTACGTAGTTTTCTTTGCGAGCAAAATAACCATCTGGGCTACGCCCACAAGCATTGTGTCCACTTTTCTCCTGAGATGCTAGTTCTAACGGTTGTGACTTCAACAAAATTCCAGTAGGTTGCTTCAGAAGTAAACCGTGTGACTGAAGTGTAAGCTTTGAAAATGCATCATCTTAGATGGTTGAGAAAATCAGCTCAACTTATCCCTTTTCTATTCAAGGGTTGATTATAAAATCATACTCTTTTGGCCAAAGTATTCAGAGTGTCAACTATTTTTTAGGGTTTACCTCTATGTGACAATATAAGCTCAGCGGGTAAGGCCTTCATTTATTCGGGACTCAGATTATCTCCAATCACTTATTTTCAATTGCAGATCGTCTCTGTTCTGTCGCACTCACTACCCAATTTCTGTGACTCTTGTTGCTGTGACACCGTTCTCTGTGTATCTGAAGCTCCTCTTCTCTCATACGATGACATCGCAAAAGTGGTTGAGTTGAAGCAATTTACGTGATGGGCGCACTGTTTTACGGGGTTCAAGCATCCGGTAAACGTTGGTGTGCAGCCTGGTTGTGTTGGTTAGTTGTCTTTAACCTCCTGGATTTTACCAGGACGGATTTCATTTCCTCCTGTCTATCGTGAGGTTCAGAAATACAATTTCTGTTCTAGTGATTTGTGATGGGTGTGTTTGTACGCATGGTGGTCTCAAGAATATCTGCTAATCCACATAAGTGACGGCGTCGTTTCTATACAGTTCTTTCCGCGAGCACATTAGTAGACAGTGCAATGTAAACATTACTTCGGATGAGCCGACTGACATACACTGTGTCACTGCGTCGTCCTACTATCATCGTAAATGTTGGCTTTTGTCATTTTATTGTCTGACGTGAGTGCTACAGCTCAGCAACCTAACTGGAGGTCGACCAGCGTCACAACAGTGTCCATCATCAATGGCGTTGTTATGACTTTTTCTTCTTCATGTTGAATATCCAAACAACACCTAAAGGTTTGATGAAATTTAACGGCTGTCCGCCTTGTGGATCGCATTCTGCTTCATCAAATCGTTTTCTTATCGTCCAGTTTCATGTTTGGTGTGAAACAGTACTTTACATGATCCTTATGGTCCGAATATTGGTGAATAACTCCAGAAATTAATGACAACTCACACCACTTAGGAGTCTTCATATCATTAGGACTCGGCAACGTTGCATCTGATTTAGTTGGCCTCGTTCGTAACTGACTGTGTGCAAACACATCAGTTTTATATCCAAAGGTTTATGTCGTAATGGTCTCCAGAAACCTGTTTAAAACAACTCGCCGACGTCATTATGCGGTGAAATAGGTCGATTTTCTAGCCCACTGTGGTAATTATTTTTAAGGTTTATGTCGTGGCACTTGGCCCGATCGCGGAATATCAAATACAAGCCTTATTGGTCGTTCAAGTGGTTTTTTAATAAACTGACTCTAACAGTTGTATGATTTCTTTCTTAGGCAAAAACAAGTTTGATATTTAGGATGCAGTCATTCGTTTCTGCGGTACATCGAGCCCTATAATCCCAAGTTATACCCACCAAGTTTTCTGTCATTCGATGTGGTCTGACCTGTCTACCACATTTTGTTCCATCGAAAGCTTCTATCACACATGTTTTAATTGAGCTCATACTTAAACCTCATGCTTGAACCTCTATTATTTTTGAACTTGCTAACAAGTGGTAGGAGATTTGCTAAATCACACCTTCATGAGACCTCTATGCTCACTACTTTTACAGGCAAAGTGGTACTGGACAATCGTCATTGAATCGATTAGTCAGAATCCGTTCTCTTTGTTTAGTACAGTTAGGAAATTGTGCTGTCTATCAGACCTTCTGGATTGAAGGTAGGCATCAATCGATGCAACCATTTCAAGTCTAATCACCATACACTTTTGGTTAAATTTTCGACGATCGGCCGAACTGCCTTATACAGCTACCTGAACAACCTTTGCTGCCAATCTCTCTGATTTCAAACGGTCTCTTCCTGCAGAATCTAGAATCGACTTCGTCTTTCCATTTACGAACGTCGCGGGAATACTGACTTTTCGCTGTCAGTCTTGTTATCGAACATTTAAACACCACCCATGAATTCATGCAGGAAATTCCAAATGCTTTTTTCAATAAAAGATAGCTACCAGAGCACTTTAATTCTCCACTCAGTAACGATGTAAGTTGTTGCAACTAGAAGGATGCTCATACTATAGATTGGCTTAATGCAGAAGATATGTTTTATGCAAAATATAACAAATGATGACTTGGTCCTGTTCTAGGGCTAGGTACGCGAATAATCGTTAACACAATGTTTCCATCCGTTTACGTATTAGAAGGAGTTTTTAAGGTGAAGTTATATCGCTGCAGTCTTTAGCGAGCAAAATTTGACTAAATGTGATTAGTTTTCGAGTATTTGCATCAGACTAATCGTGAAGTTGGATTTTAAAAAAAATATTGCACGTCAAAGCCCCTTCAGTTATTAATGGAAGTTCTGGAATTCCGATTATTTCATAGCCCTGGCATTCCGATAAAACCGTCGGTTAGACTCAAGTTCTGCTCTTATTAGAGCTCATCAGTAGTACAAAGCCTTATCCGGACAGGAACTTGCGCTATGGCCCTCATACAATGTAAGATTACCATGTTAACCATAAACTCACCAACCTCTCAATAGGCACGACCATATAATCTTGCACACTTAGTCAACTAGAACACTGTGTTTAGCTTCCCAGACTATTTCGACAGCAGAATAAACAGAATACCTTTGTTCAATCCAATCAATAATCTGGTGATCAGGACTTCTCAGTTAGGTTGAACTAGCTGTCTCTATCGAACCAACTGAGTACGTTTTAGATGTTCAGTCGAAGTTCACAGATTTCGATTGATACTGTTTCGACAATAACTTTGATTTATTCACAGGCTCATAGTTTGAAAGTATAAAAGTTTAATGTGCCTGATTTTGATACAGCTGTCGTTACTTATATAGAACAGACTCGCAGGTACAGTCGCATAGTAATAGTTGATGTAATCACTCAAGTTTTAGAAGTTCTCAAGAAGCTGAGACAGTTAATTTAAAGCTGAATCTGACGGATGAGTTAGAAAAAAAGACAAGTAGATAGTTCGTTTCAGTATCAGGCAGTTAGCAATAGAAAGATCTCTAGAGAGAAGGTAAACGTATAATGCAAAGAATAGAAATCAAATTAATGACTTACAAATATATAATAAAGGGACTTCAACATTCGTCAGACAAAGCTTGTTGTCATTAGCAGTGAGTGGACTAAAGCACCTATGCTCCATCGCAATGATTCGGATGATCTACCAGTCTGAACATCCGGCTTACTGTATACCTGACACTGTACTGATCGACATCAAAAAGCGTACAGCGGAGAACATGATCAAAATGTAATCAAGTTATTCAAACTATAGTAGATGAAGTGTCACTCGGACATGGCAATCAATTACGACAGCGTTAGCTACGGCATTGTGACAGCTTGTCCGAAAATCACTTGTCAGAATGAGTGGTTGTCTGGAACAGGAAATTTGCTGCAGAGCAGTTGATCCTTGGTATGTAGTTAAACAGATAAACAGTCTGACCGAAACCATCTATACTATCTAGTGAGCCAGTCGAGCGCCGACATGGCTCTCTTGGCCATTGACACGGCGTTGAGAGACATACTAAGTTCATTTGAGACAATCTCGCCCAAGCCAGGCCCGTATATAATGGCATTACGTTTTTCGCCTCGTAGCAAGCACTGCTTGCAACCCGAATGGTGAAGATAAATTAATCTGCAGTTAACCGTGTTAACCGGGAGTCGTTTATATGTGTTTAAGTGGCTTAGTCCGCTTGAATCCTTCTGTAGGCTTTCACAGTCTACTGCACGCCAAATTTGAGTGCCGTCAGCACATGATGGCGAATGCATTTGACATACAGTACATACATACATACAGTATGACATACAGTACAATTTCGGGTTGACATTCTGTTTATTTTGATGACCGTATCTATTAATGTTTGCAAACTATATTGAAAAAGTTTCGTCTGTTGCCATCACATAAGCCCGAGTAGCTAATGCTGTACTTTCAGCGATGACCATGAGTGCTCGTCCATATGGATTTACTGTGTTCGAAGAAATCTGTTAAGCCACTGCGTCGACAACCTATCGTTTTCATTTGCAACCCAGTTCACAGAGCGAAAAACAAACAAATAGTTGATCGATCCAACGTCGTCTTAGGGTGCCTAGTAGCAATTACCTAAACACGTATATGGTTAAATCCTCTTCTGTTCGTCGAGGTCCTTACCCAGTATTGGACTAGTTAAAATGTTACAGCTTGTGACAATCCACAGACGCACTATTGACGTCAGAGGAAAAAACTCTGATTTCGATAGCAATTCTTCCTTACTGCATAGGGGACTTGCTTCAGTTTGAGTCGAATTTCTATAACCTTCCGATTTCTATTATTGCACATGTCTTATTACAAGGACTTACTTCAATGATGGAAGTGAGTGTAGCTCATTCTTACACACCGATCCTCCATCTTATGTCTTTGGTCTGCTACACAGACGAACGAATAGTATCAGCACTCCAGTCACAAGAAAACTTACAATAAATCTTTGTGATTCATGCCAGTCTGTAATGACAGACAACCGCTAGACCACAGGGATAATCCGAGAAGCGAGAACAGTCAGCTACTCCACATCCAATTTGAGTCGTCTCTGACCAGATTATCTGTGAGCGGAGTCACGCAGCACAAAGAACGCACGTAAGGTTTCGCTTAGAAAATCGTTAAAAACGTATGGTATATCAGAATCTAGAAGTTCAATATATTTAACATTGGAATTTGTGTTGTTTATATAATGGCCACCCTTGTTATATCAGTCGCCGTTTTGGCTTCATTAATCGGACCGTGACGGGCACTGGTTATAGAACAGCTCCGAGCGGAACTAGTCCATTATCACCACATCTTAGCATCCTGGTCGCTTGATAGCTATCCCAACCTCAATGTTTCACCGTTCATTGTTCAACAGAAACTAAGCGTTAAATATTGTCAGATAATGACAAGCACTAAGGTTATTAAACACAGTGCTTACTAAATCAGCAGATATATATGTGAAAATGCTTTTGTTTATTAGTCCCATTCAAACTCAGTTCTTTCGAGTTTTAATAACACTATAATGCATACGGTTGTTAGCAGATCACTCGTAATTTAGCAGTATTTTGGTAGGTTTTTGAGATGCGTGGAAATGCGAAACCCAATATTTGACATGATGACTTTTATTATCCAATCATCATTAAACAGGCAGAAATGAGAACAGGCGAGGTGGATATAATACAATTATAATGTTACTTGGAACAACGATATTCTCAGTGGAGGTTAATAAAATGTAATGAAACATGATTTGCAATTCTTTTAAAGTTGGATGAATCGTTCTTCCATGTTGCTCGTCAGAAGTTTTGGAAATTTACTGTTTATTGTATGTCAATCTGGTAACAGAAACTTTATGAACTGCTTCTTTGGTTGAGTGTTGTGCTCACTTTGTACGCTTGTCTTACGATCGTGTTTTAAAGGATTTTTATGGTTTTTGAATCAATGGTATGTACAAGCCTAATAAAGCAGTTCACACAATGAGATCCGGATGGGAGTTTTTTGGTGAGTGAGATCTATGTGTTGGACGGGTTGGTTACTATTGTGCGTCCGTACACTGGAACTGGAAGGTTTGATTCAAGTGTTGCGATGCCAAATGGAAAACTCTGTGTTTCTTCCTAAATCTGTTATTCATTTGGAATAGTATTCCTCAATCCGTTGAATGATTCAGTAAATACGGAATATAAAACTCAATGTAAGTCAGGCTGCGTCTGCAGTATTTTTCTCATAACTAATTGGAGTGGCCCTCACCGATATTTGTGTTTTGGTTTTGAAACTTTTGGAGATTAGACGAATTATGAATTTCCTATTGAACAAACACTCAGACCTGAGAAAGATCTCTTACACTATCTGAACACGATGGGCCACGATGTTATTGCTCGCGGTGGAAATTCCAAAATTGCCATCGAATATGAATGGCATATAATCTGTAAAAACGTTTCTTATAAAACGTGGTTAAGCGTCTGTGTATGATAATTCGACAATGCTCAATACGGTATCACTATCTGAAATCAACGGGGTTACCTTGTAAAAGTGTGTTCGGAGTGCAACTGCCGGTTTTTGCAAGAATATGCACTACGGATGAGTTCTAACGGAAGCGAAACTAGAGTATCAGATTTCTTTTTAATAGGGGGTGGCTAAAACCTCTATGTGAATCCGCCAGCTGCGATTGACTCTGAGTGATGTTCAGTCTATGTGTCTTATTGTTGTCCAGAAACGTTTGTGCATAACGGTACTTGACAGATGACATTCAAAAGGAACTTAACTTGGTACTTATCCATACGAGTACAGAAGTTACCCAATACTCTAAGAGTCTCACTTGTTGACAAAACAGGTAAACCAACATCGTCAGTGATTCAGCTTGTGGGCAGGTAGATTAATCGTATTTGAGAGCGCTAAAAATATGTTTATATCAAGGTTACTTTAATCTAATTTACTATTCCTGCAAAACTTTTTGCCGTGTCATGGGAACACAGTGCCGAGAAAATTTTTTCCTCAATTCTCCATCAGATCAGTCTAATGGGATTAGCGTCCTAATTCGAACAGCTTCCCGCACAAACGAGGTTATTCTGATTTATTAACCGTTGTATGAGTTTTTCTGTAATCATATTGTAATGCGCCCCACTAGCATTAATGTCCATGAGTAATTGAATTTCTTGTTTACAAGAGATTTACTGGGAACATTGGAACAAGCGTACGTTTTCAAATATTACTAGTATATACAGCTTCAAAAACTTGATTTAAATGTACCTCAGTTATGTCACTTAAAAAGATTTTGCAGAACCATTAAAATAGATTACAATGTTTGCTATTATGTATACGATATATGTATACAATGCCCGTAAACATTCTTACGCATCTTCATTCATTGTGATCAAATGTGACAATTCGAATGTCCCGGCATCTGCTGATGGAATAGCTTGATCAGCTTTAACAATATTGACTAGGAAAGAACGATATTCTTCCTCAAATCTGTTTAAGTAAATCAATTTTAAATCACGGGTTTTAGATACGATGAACATTTATCCGTGACATACATAGCCAGGCTGTTAGGTGAAAATATCAAAACTTTATTTCGTTCCATGTTTACTTTTGACGGATCTCACGCACTCCGTTAGACTGTAAAAGATAATTAATTTCTATGAAACACAACCTTCCCTGTATCGCTGAGTAAAAACATATCCTGTTAGGTTTTGTGACAGTTATTTTGAAGTTTTCCAACGTTTGTCCCAACTTACCTATTGCTGCCTATGTTGACTTCAATCGTTTGTAGTTTGGGAGAGTGTAAACTCTTGGTGGCCATCCCACGTTTGACTACGTGATTAATGGCTCTTGCGTTCTTACTATTAGTTTATCTCTTCTGTCACAAACTGTGCCACTAATCATTGTGGGCCCCCAAAATGACAGCCTGAAAACGTTGATTTCGATTGGTTGCCACAAATACTTGAAGTAGATGAACCGCCAGTGCTAAAGCGGTAAATTAAACTTTATATGGTGTGGTTAAATCTCTATATTTTCTTTGTCTTTTGATTTAATACAAAATCCACGAATCTTTTTCTGAACGACGGTATACACAAAAATGATGGTCACTCCTATTGTAATAATTTATTGTTTTAGAAATATCTACATTCATAATCAGAATGAAACTATATAGGCGGATGTGCTTTCGCTAATTTCTTTTCAGACCGTTACAACTGTACAAAGAATTGATACAATTAGGCTAAGATATCGATTGGGTTTATATTTGAGATACTAGGTCACCGGCCAATCATTTATGGACTGCCTGATTATCCACTATGTTACACTAGTCCGTTGTTATAATTGCACAGACTGTCCATCGGTCTGGCGGATTTTTGGTCAGGATAGACGCAACGTCTGAACGAATCGCTTTTGATGACGCACCACGAAATCTAGCAGTCCGATTCTGGTGGCTTCCACAGTACAGGGGTTGGTGGTCGCG
>JTDE01000488.1:114180-143048 GCA_014338405.1 Paragonimus skrjabini miyazakii
AAAATATAATTTCGTGGTATGTTGATATTTTGCGCCCTCCAAAGGAAGCTTTTGTGTAGCATGATTTTTGTGTAGAACCAATTTACAGTCAACCAATTAGAGAAAGTATCAATATTTCTAAATCTTCTCGGACAGTGTTACGATTACCTGATTACTGATCAACTGATCTGGATTAAACCACAATCTGTGACAGACAGGTTATCTTTATTTTTGGTTACAACGTGAATACACTGAAAGCCGTAAATTTGAATTAACAGTGTTGTTGAAATTAATCTTCTACGCGTGTAAAAAACAACATTGAAATTCTTTTTACAACAAGTGTGATTAAACTGTATTTCTTCTCAGAACCAAATGAGTGATGCACTTTTGCCAATCAAACACGAAAGTTTTCTGAACATTACACCTGTCCACAAAGAATGAATGTAAATTTCTTGTGGACTATTTGTAAATGAACTATGCTTTGAGACGGGTAATATCTAGCAGATTTCTAATCTTGTTGTGTTCGATCGCCTCACTTGGTATTAGTATTAACAACTATACATGCGAAGTAAGCTGTCTGCAATGCCCATTTCATACATATTTTTGCTGTGAAAATTTTTGCTGGTCATAAACTCCTAGGCAAATTGTTGGTGATGACCTACTAACTCTGGTCTCATATCCTTTCCAGACTTCTCCGTTCATCCTCAGTTAAACGATATCCATATCACTATGGTTTCCCGGGGAGATCTAAGTATAGCAACACGCCCTTAGAATACACCGGGGGAGCATGCATTCAAGATAACCTCGAAGAAGTTGGCTGGAATCAAAATCAAATCATTAAGCAGTTCGGCGCAAGCAGCCAATATTCTGAGATGTCATAAATATAGTTATATGGTTGCATTGTTGACTCAGAGGAACATAACCTTAAACTTATCAGGCGTTTCACCCTGCAACCATTAAGAGTAACATACTGGTAGGAAGTTAACCCAACTAGAATTGACGAGTGTTTCATCCAGAAAGACAAATTCACTCCTTCCAATTAACCAATGGACAGTCCATACATGAAGGGCATAACTGTCATTTAGTATTGTGGGTACGCTGGTGTCTTCAACAAATTCTTTCGCCGGCAGTATCTGTACAAAGACTCCTCAATCTACTGTCTAAAAGCTAACTGGTGATTCTATATTCTAAATTATCCTGCTCTACCATGAGTAACATCAGGGACAATGCGGTATCTCTTAGTCAGTCATAAACGCCTAGAAGTTACAACCACAGTTCACACTTTAAATACTCTCTCAGTATTAAAGTCATACTTGTTTTTACTGATTTCATTCGGGAAATAAAGTTGACGTGAAGCGGCTTTCACGGAAAAGTTCACAGATATTCTGGGACCATGTGGTGTGATTTCCATTGAGTATTCGCTTCCACCTGTCTCGCATCGAGTTCAGTTGAGTTTTTTTGGATACACTTGAAAACATTCTCTGCTCAAACCCTGAATTTGTCCGCTTTCAACAGTCCAACGAATTGGGTGGAATGTTTAGCTAACTAGTACCGGTATTCCGTAACATAAGGCGAATACTGACAGCCGATTGCTTTATTCATTATGTGAAGTGTATTTAAGATTGCAAAAAGCAGACAGTGGAAACCGCGCGATCTAGATGACAAGTCCAAGTCAGCCAACCGATGTTAACTGTTCCTGTCAGCTATTGTGTCAGTCAGTGTGTGGAGCGTCATTCCTGACCATCTGAAACTCTATCTCCCAGTTAGCTTATTCGGAATGTAAATTTTGATTTTATAGCCTGTTTTCTCTGACATTAATTGTTCATAAGTATTCGATCCAAAACTTGATTTAAAATTCATACGACAGCTAGCTGTAAACGATTGAAAAAGTGATCGTATGGGTGCAAAAACGTCAAATTTGCCTTATCGAAGGTGTTTTTGTGCTAACGATGACCATGAGAAAATGATGTATCAGACGAGGTCGTCATGACATTTATATAAATTCGTGCACTTCTTATTTTGTAGTGACATTGTTATCAGGGGACATTTTTGAAACATGGTAAGTTCACGATCTGATTGACATCTAAGCAGTTTCTAGCTCAGGTTTTGCAATAACTACACCTTATTGTAAATATATGCAGACGGTTACAGCTGACAAACCGATGTCACACCTTATCAAGAATACGGGTTTGTCAGTCACTGCTTTCTTCCCGTCTATTATTTAGCTTTCCTTTACAAACGTTTCGAGTTTACTTGCAGGGGCCGACTATTTAGCAGCCAAAGCTGTTTTTTCAGCCGAGGCAATTTTCACCCTACCTGGCTCCAAACCCGATCAAACTAACACAGAAAATAAATGCAAAGCGCATCTTTAGGCAGTCGGTCGAAACTGTCAGAGTGATAGTTTCCGGTATGATTATGTTCGATGGTATAGTGGCAAGGGAACAATAAGTTGTAGTTTCGTGTGCTGTACTGTGTCACTAATGCGTAGTACGGCAAGTGCAGAATACGTGGAAATTGAAAGGCAGATCTCAACGCCAGGAAGACCAGGATCTGGATGTGGCGAAGAGAAATATGTACATGCACTTTTGGAGAGGGGTTAGCAAAGGGCTTGTCGTTGCGTTACTGTCAACGAATGTACATACACGTCAGCAATGAAAACCGGTATTTTATTTTGTGGTGGTTTTTATTTTCATATACTTCATGGTGTATGTCTGGCAATAAAAATCTCGCAGTCCAAGCATCTTTACGGTCACCACAGTGGAAAAATGCGATTCACAAGTGTGTAGAAGAATGACCTGGAAATGTCCACAAGTTTTTAGTATAACGTGTTCGATAAGGCGTATCCAAGTTGGAGTCAATGCAGTTGGTTGTGCTGAACGCTAAACCGAGATTTATTAGTGTTTGGAATAAGTTTTTTTAGTTATTTATCCTCAAGCCTGATACATAACGTTTATGTAGATCGATGTTGTCATGATGAGCGGAGCAAAATGAATACTGTCTAAATTGTGGCTAATAACATCATAATTACGAATGGAACCAACAGTTTAATACATTTTCATCACAGTTATTACCTCAATAGAACCATATTATGATATTAGTTATATATTAGTTTGGTCAGTCATGGTTCGGTTGGGGGGCTGTGACAGTTGCAAGACACAAAAAGACGTTTCTGGTCGCACAAGAGCGGATTCTGCAGTTGAATGCCGATGGCCACTTCTGTGGTCAGAATTCGGCATCTTCTAGTATTTCGTTGATTACAGTTGATTCGGTAGATCGATTGAGAGGTGGAGGCAGGATTCACGACAGGATTATGATCGTCAAGGTGTGCCATAGTCACACTAATATGTTGACAACTCTACTGGTAATCCAGTCAGATTGATATTCACAGATGTAAAGCAAAATTTCCCCAAAACAAACTTTAGTAGAGCAGTCGAAAACGTGATTACGCAAAATTTACGACCTGTCAAATTTTGGCATACTATCAATTGTTTACTACAGAATGAGATTATAAAGCGGAAAACAGTAACCAAGTGTGAAAGTTGTAGAACGACGCGAGCTTGTGGTGACGATAGTGTCAAGGATGAAAACTTTTCTACAACTGCCGTTCAAAGAGGATGATATAAGTACGTAATTATAACGCCGACTGAAGACCGATGTATTACGGATATACAATCCCGCAGAGGTCGTTTAAACCTAAGCCACAAAACGGGTGACCATCCCACCTTTGAAACCTCAGATACCTCCGTTCGCCAGATCCCATATAATTTTCCGATTTCCAGGTAGTTGTCAGGTCGACTACATTGGCATGACGAAACGGCAGCTGAAGTTTCTGGTCTCAATACACATCCTGGCGTGGGTGAGGAAACATGTGGCGCAGATGCACACTGATATCCATGTGTGCACACAGAAACTACCACAGAAACCACCAGCATCAGCGATCGCTCATCCTCCTCTGGAGAGCCATCAATAAGTATATCCTTCGCAGGCATTCACAGGTGTTTACGCAACGTTACGTATACTGAGGCAGTTGCTCTGAGACGTTGGTGTCCACCTTTGTATGGGCAGAAAGACCTCTGTTATTTTAACACTCTTATGGTAATGTTGCTTTTGACTGATTAACGAATAGTTCCACCGTATGTTTCCCTGAAACGTTTAGTTTCAAATCTGACTCTTGTTTTCCACTTTAACGTCTCCTGTTCAGTAGTAGGCACTTGATAATATGCAATAAAATTTGCCAGACCATAAATCGTGCAAGTTTACGTTTTTGAATTCTCTACCAAAATTCACTTACATGTTAAGATAAGCGTGTGGTCGTGCAAGCGACCGAAGTGGGTCTTTCTTCCCTCGTAAGAGCTAATGCCAACCGTGACTGTCTTTTAATTGTATCGTGAAGTTATGAACATGTGTTGTGAAATTTCTGTCACCAATGACGTTTTTCATTTTCCGTACCTCGGTCTAATTGAAATCAGTAAGTTTCGTTATGCCAGATTTTGGACTATAACATCATGCTATGTTAAAGACAAATTGATGTGTTGTCGAGAATTATGTGGTCATTTCGTTCAAAGCAATCGTCTGAAGTGGGTGGATTAGGCGCCATAGCATGACCTTGGCTGCAAACAGGTCGTCTCTTCTCTCTCACATAGTGCTCACTGCATTAGGAAAATGTGAATACGGTCTCCTTCCTGTTCATTTGTTCGAACGCCGATGTCAAGCTTCCTTACGGTACACGTCCCTTGGACGGTACAAATGTCGTTTACCAGAATGGGAGCACCAGTATAGTTACGGAGAGCAGAGTTGGACTGCAATAACAACTGTAGTTTTTTCCCAGGGTTTGCTTTATTGATCACCACAGAGACTCATGTGGCCGGCCCCATTTTTTCATGTCGCTTTTTGGTGTTGTTTTTCACATGCTACGGTAAGAGTCGGAGGTTGAGAGGGGGATTTACAAGCATCAAGGTCGGCTCCGACCTGCTTTCATCGGACGGCCCAGTCATTCTTGCGATCGTTGTAAGGAGTTCTATTAGGGTTATACTCAACCCAGTCCACCTGCATACACGAGTAAAGCGTCCTCTGTACCCTCCTATCGGCTTCCTGATGAGTAAGTATGCTGGTAGCTACCATGACAACGTATAAAATCTTGTTTTTCCCGTAACGTTGTACGCACTGATGGGTTGAAGACGGTATAAGTTTTTGGTCCACTGACATACAATGAACACTTGGAGCTGCCAAATAAGATGCTGTCGCTGACGGTTCATTAGGTGTGCGTTATCCCAGGTGAGCACTGTGATATTAGGAGAAAACAGTCGTGCGACTGCATCAGACATACAAGCAAACATGTACTGGAGCAACGGTAGTTCTTCAACTGTGGGCATGAATACGTTAACCATCTTCTCTGGTTTCTGTGACAGCTTGGAGCGACGATGTCTGACTGTAATTGAGTCCGGCCAAGCGGCACTAATGGAACTGAACGCATCGTAAGCACTGAACTGTAGTTTATGAGTTTTTAGTATGCAGGTCACCGAAATGCTGTCGCCCTTACTTTTCATGTTAATAGATGTGTTGAAAATATGAATCTCAGTGAAGAACACATTAAGGTTTACTGAAGGATGTAATTCCAGCCAATCCACTGAAGTTTTTCATCATCTGCCTCAACTAATTAGAAATGGTTTACCTATCACAAAATGGACAAAAGTAGATTTAAGAGGGTAATTAGTTTAATTCCCGTCGTCAAATATTGCGAATGAGCTGCTGTCAGAGTTTGAGAAAGTAAACTCTATTTAGTGAAGCCCGTAGATCCAGAAATAGGAAATACACATGCAAAGGACGCTGGATGTAAGTAACGTCTGAATTATGTAAACAGATAAACAAGCACGGGAGACCACAATGAAGCAAGGGGAATTGCAGACAAACGTATCTGTCATCAATGCTACTCACTCAGAAGAGAGTGGTATCGGCCAACAGAATATGTTACAGTGTATTGTATGATTACCCTTTTGTAGCTTAATGGTCGTAGCTACTGTATCATTGGGAATGATTGTGTGCATTCCGAATAGTGAGGTACGAACACCTTACACATTAGATGCAAGTTTACTTTGTCAGTATGGTAAGGTTGCTCTGTTACTAGCTTTGATGGTCATGGATCAAAAACGGATATCTTTTTTACCCAAACTGTCTGCAATGCCACAGTAGAGTGCTGCTCTACAGTAGCTTGTCGTGGTCCGAATATTCCATTGTTCAATGTTTACGTTCTTCGCCACAAAACATGACGGTAGCGGGCCTCTTCGTTTTCTATCCCATAGAATCTATGTGCAAACTTACTAAATGAGCGGCTTACCATAAGCATGAGTGTGTTCACATGGAGAACAGTGTTTTAACATTCTACGTTGATCCGTCGTGTTGATTGGCACGAAGGTAGCAGATTATTTATATGCAGAAAAAATACAATGGCAGAAGTGGCCACCTACAAGGAGAAAAGTGAACCATGCCAGAAACGACTCTCTGATAGGCTGCAATGAGGAGAACCTAAGTTACCAGCAGCAAATTCGGAAATACACGTAACATAATGAGGGATATAAAGTCGAAGTTATTATAAGGTTCCATATCTCCAGTAATATTGTAGGGGACTGTCAGGCAGAAAGTGCGGACATTCCAACTCTCGGCGGAATACCGCAACACAGGGAGAGGTGCGTTCAGAAACCCATTGTTAGCGGATGGAGAACGGCGCGTGCGACCGGATGAGTCATCGCTCGATCTGATCGGACCAACGGGTGAGACGTGGCAGCCGAAATAGGATGGATGACCAAATTGAAGGCGTGATTATTCCAACACTCTCAGGAATATCTCGACACGGCTGTAGAGTACGTTCAAAGCCTACAGTAGATAGACGGAGGACAGCACGAGCGACCGGACAAGCCATTGCTCAACGAAATCGGATCAACGGCCGAGGAATAGCAGGCAGAAAACCCCTGGGTAGAAGGCTCCAATCACGCATCTAAACCGAGTAGAAGTGCACACGACGTGCGAGTGTTGTGGATTGGAATTGTGATTCAAAATCGCGAGCGCGCGTGTGGCATGGTAACTAGCGTGTTGGGCAATAAAGATTGTGCTTTACTGGACGCTACAATATGATCAGATGATATTTATTAACTTACTGTAATTTGTGAAGAATCCAAAACTCAACCAACATATTTAGCACAGTTTTACCTTTCAGTGACGTAGACTAGTCGACAAATGTATAGTGTTGTTTATCAGAGTAGCAGGTGTTGTAGAAGAGACTAATTTCTGCATACTCTTGACTTTCTTTGAACTCGAACTGAGCAGAGAAGTCCAGCATGAAGCTCAAAAGTTTTGTCAATATAGTTAACTCCATCTGTCAATTAGTGGAAGAAAACAAGATACAGTTGGATGGATGAGTTACTGTGTCAAATCAGGCTTTATATCCTAACCACGAGATACCAACTGATGCGGAATGTTAAAATGTTATCTTAGAATGATAATTTCCAGCTGTATTCTAAAGTGAATTTTAGTTTGATGTTTATTTTCTGCACTATCGTATCACAGTTTTGCGTATCACTTGTAACTGATAAATGTATCGATACTGCGCTGGAAACATTCACAGACAGTTTACTACTTCAATTTATCTCTAGACATTGTGTTCAATTGAAGCAACGTACTGAAACGAAGGTTCATACAGTCGTTTAATCTTGAGAACATCATACAGCTGTATATTAGAAAATTACCCGTGATTTTTCAGAATGAGTGATCACTTTCCTCCTAATGCTAGTTATCGTTAGCATCGGTAAAGTAATATTTACTGTTCTATAGTCAAACACTTACGAGTCATACTCGGCTTGAACTCCCTATCTACAGTAAGAGCTGACTGTTTGTTGCAGTTACTTGCAGACACCAGTCAAGATTGAATTGTGTGTGATGGAACCCATATGATGTGCTCTATGGGTGGGCTTAACCACCTTTCAATATATATTTATTCAAAACTCGGTTTATGGTAGACAATTATTTAATGAACAGAACATTTATAATACAAGAACTGATAGATGCAATCATTTCGTATTGACTACTCAGTACCAACTTTAAAATAACATGGATTAGCTTTTATAGCAAACAATTTAGGGGGTTGATAATCAATAAGCAGGTTAAGACATGTCACTAAGTCCAAGGAAGTGTCAAGTTCACGAACAGCTGTCTCTGAACACAGAGAGCTGACTTAAGGCGATTGATTGCGACCGCTTCAGCAAACCTCAGGAATCTTGAATTGGAATGACGTAACAGGATTCTGAATACACAAACTGGGTCAATAGCGTGACCAGTGGTCAAAACGTGTCCAGCGACTGATGAAAATAGCTGTTTACGTGTTTCGGCAACATTGGCATTCTTCGATGGCAAGGAAATTTGCAATTTCACTCTGGAGATTAGACATCTTTCGGTTCTTCCTATGCAACTTTCTCCGCAGTTACATGTAAACGCAATGCGATGTGGCACCGATACGTTGGTCTCCTTTGACTGACGGCACTGGCAGTTTCTGGATACGCGAGAGTACATAGAGTTCAGTCGCATTACATGTTCTTTTAGGAGAACTTCTCAGTCTTTGTGCTGTTTGTCGCATGATGTGGTCACCCTTAAAAGGCAACTCTATATAGATCCTCTCTCTTTTCCGTAATGTTATTGTTTCTCATCACCTTACAAGGTGCAAAACATCTTCAGCACAATTCCTATTTGACAAAACCCGCCTTTTTTTGTTTACGCTTCCATTTCGACATTTCTCACTAGATCTCGACATAAACATTGATTTGTACGGACCCCATTTTTACTATCTGTCTGCTATTCCTTAATCAGTTTGACTTCTGCACAAACTCAGTCATCTCAGATTAATTACAAAGTTATGATAACAGATTTTTTTAAAGAAAAAAAAGATTGATTACGACTGCCTTCCTTAACTTGTTCACGAGTTTCGCGACTATTATTATTTTGAGAGATGGAGAGATGCACTCACTTAAGTGTTCTCCATTTACTGAAAATTCGAATATTCAAAAGAGTGAAAATTCATCTCACGGGGTACGTGATGCGTACTTCTGAGTAGACTTGAATAGAAAAATTCCGCCGAAGCTTTTGTTAACGGTTGAAGTCCGATAAAATGTCGAACACATTTGTCGCAGTACGTAACCTAACGTTCATTTGATTCTGTTTTGCTGCCTCGAAATATTGGTCACACTCACCATATGCACGAAGGTCAGTATTCGGACCCCGGTTTCGAATTCAATAATTGGAACGTGTGGATTTAGTTAGGGAATGAGCTGGAGTCCATCACATTACGCTTTTGGTTCACGAAACTAATCGTCATTTGCTTTCGCTAGTGACTTTAGTCTACAACGTTCGTTCTTTTTCTGAAAGACATACCTAGACACTCGTTAGATCAATTTAGCCTAATGACAATCGTGATCTGGAGTATCACCTAACTGTGGGCTTGCCTTGAACGTGTACGCCCTATCAAATAACTACAACAGTCATATATCGGTTTAGAAGTTTGTGCTGCTTCCCTAACTGCTTCCCTTCTTTGCTTTGACGTTACATGTACAATGTTGTAACCATATGTCATTGACTTCTGATTTAATGCACGATACTCCAAACGACGTTCATTAAGTCGTTCTTCGATGGTGTGTTGTTAAGATGCACTTAGATTGCGGGAGTAGGATTCTCACTCTCTCGCGTTCGACGGTTGAGAGAAATTTTTCACAAAGGTCAGCATATTAATGTATGTTAATGAAAGGTTAACTGATAACAAATTTCATACGGATATTTTTACTCACTCCCCTCACACGACAAATCGCTCAGAACAATAAAGATCGGAGTTCAGACGCAGTAAACTGATGTGATATTGATATGTCTGGAAATACTCGTAGAACTAGCGAAGAATAACCATCACAATTGATGATAAAGAAATATATACCTGATTTGATGTTCTTGTTCGTGTGGTCAATGAATATCTTTTAGACAAGCGGTTACCTATAAAATTCGAATGCTTTTGAAATACATGCATTGCATCCATTTAACTGTTGTGTTAGTGAACATGAACGATCGAAAGCACTAGCAATCGTTCAACGCGTACACGTGTGTTTACCGCCTACTGTTATCAGAACCACGGTAGAACTTAGATAGATGCAGGAGTGGTAATTAATAGATTGGAACTATAGGACAATTAAGTTTTACATGCTTATGTTGCGTTGTCGACAATATTGGCAACAATGACCCGCGCTCAGTACAGTAGGCTAAAATTAAACACCACATTTTGGTCATTCACACAGTAAATGCAACTTTTCCTACATCTTTCGGATCAGAGGTCAGTCCCAAAAACATTGTGAATGTCAGCCAGCCGCACGAAACACTGTTTTAAAAGCCCACAAGCAAAATTTCATGAATAACCACGACTGAAACGGATAACTCCGCTACAACTGCAGAATCCGAAATAAAGTCGTTGTGGTCTTAATCCCAATCTCACCAGTTCGTTTAATGCAGTGCCCAATGGTTATTCTGCCGTCCCCACGATAACAATGAATGACCTACTGTGAGACGAGTGATCAGAATGAGAATCTGGAGAACGAGGATAAATAGCTGAACAAATTACGATCGCAAACTTAAGCCCATCTGAACGACATATGAATGGGATGATGAGATGGAGGTCGTACGCTTGCATGGTAGGTGATGTTTAACAGTAAAGCTTAAATGTAAGTCACGCGGATAAAGTGTTTGAAAGTCGACTGGTAATCAGTAGGGCGGGTATCTATTTTTCATTCCGTTTCATACTATGATACTTAGAGCAAAACAAAAAGAGCATGATGTGTCTTCCAGTGCGCATTCAGATCTGCTTACGCACCAAGTAGCATACTTAGTTTTGTGCACATAGTTTCTGTTTTATCAGTAATATATGGGTTCATTGATCCACTGATTCATTGGTAGTTTCATGTAGGAGAAATATGTTTGCTTATGCTGTTCCGTCCTCGTGTTGGTCGGGTAAAAATTGTGTTGGACGGTTTGTGGGCATTAATAAAAAATGAATACAAGCAAATGAAACAAAATTTTTATGATGCTGTTGGCTTACAGTCATATCAGCAATGAACAGCGAAACGACATTCGGTCAAACATGTGCATTTAATGACCTGTGGGACTGCGCTAGAATGATGATGAGAAAAACGGTAGTGCAGGTTATTTCTCAGGTATGGACAAGTCAAGTAGAATTTTAAAACTCAACCAGTTTGGCTATGGTCAAAGAATTGGGCAGCGAGTTCCACTGTGAACAAACCCTAATTTTGAAGCAGTTCTGACTGCAACGTAACCTGTTTGTTTCGCATCGTAGTTTCGACGTGTGGCTCCTTAGACGTTCATCTGTGTTCTTTGTTAGTTACGCCAGTGAACGATTCAGAGTATGGAGTATTTTGTAGATGGAACTACGTTTTCCCTGAGATGTCTGTAATTAATTGTAAGTTGACCTAAAGCCTCTATTCTGTTTAAGATGGGGAGTTTTCTGAGCCCCGTAATTTTCGTGGTGCTCTGTCTCTGAACACTTTTAATAAGCGTCAAATATGCTTCAAGTTAGTGGTGACATAGCTTTGTGCTCGTTTTCAGGCATGGGCGGATTATTGAGGCGAACTCAGTAGGGAACACTTCAAGCTGGAATACTCCACAAATTCTTCCTGAGGGGCTCAGTGTTCTGGTAACAATTGCGCAAGTTTTGGACAGACAAATGTAATCCGGTTTGTGTAACCATGGACCGTTGATTTCACTGGCCAGTATATAGGATAAATTCGACAGTAAAGTACATTTCTAGGTTGTAGAACACAGAGGTCTACAGCCTTGCTAAACAGTGCTGCGCTGTGTAATTTTTCGAAGTTTGGATAGACTCTGATAAGAACCCTACAGTTTTGATTCTAACAACTTCTTGTGACGCAGAATATGTGCAGGTAGGGTTAAGAGGAACTTGTCTCCTAAAATATACGAACATTCCCAGAGCGGTCATTACTAACAGGGACCATACTAATAAGTTTATTGTCGTCCACGAATAAAAGAAGTATGCCGGGAGCACTAAAAGTGAAATACTTTTGGAGATGTAACAGACTGTCGAGGATCGGGCTCACAGGATCTTTTGTGTACTCAAATTTATAAGACATATAAAGGGAGATCCGTTTCAAGCAACACTTATGTTGAAAAAAAGGCATTGGTTCAAAGTCGGTGCGGTAATCTAGTGAGCAGGAAATACTAACTGAGGAGCGTAGTTGAGCATTTTCTTGCAGACATCTCTTCAAGGGGGATGGAACTCAAGGGGCTTGATCATTACGGGTCCCAGACCGTAAGTATAACAGCCTAGCAATATACGAGCCATCAAGATAAACGCGCAATCACAAGGAATCTCGCGGCCAAGTCAGATTTGCCCTTAACAAACGAAATTATCATAGACCCTCTGAAAGGAGACATTCAGCCGAGTATTACTTGTTGGTGACTAATTTCAACAGTTACGCAACCGTCTCAACAAACAGCTACATGTCGAAGCAACTACTAAGGCGATAGACAAATAAATTATTTGGCATTGCATCATTTGGTATTTTTTGCCCCGCAGCAGGGTGAATACAGGGTTGACAGCATTTGTTTTTGTGTTAATCAGTCCTATCAAATGAAGACGAAGGACGCCAATACAAATGCACCGACACGACCAGATTGCACTGCTTCATTTACTGTACCATCCACATACCACGTATTGGGTGTAAACCAGATTGAATACGACTGAAATAAGCGTGAAGAGTAAGGAGGTAATGCACACCGGTTGGAATGTCGACTGACCGGTTAGGCCTAAACGGAGGCTGAAAAAATTATTCGGATCCTGAAACAGCAGCGAAACCGTGTAGTGCATGGTAATACGATAATATGATGCTCACATAGGACTCATTCGATCAGTTGAATCAAATCTCTTATCATCAATAAACAGATAACGGATGTAGACCAGTAAGTGCAATGACGATTGCCAAGTTGCTACTTTTCACAGGATCATCACTGCAGAGCACCGCACATTTCATCGATGTTTGTATGTTGTGGTGTTCACCAAATTGAATCTGCATGCTCATCTCTTCACACAAGCGAACAGTAAATACATTGTGAACGGTGTACCGACCGGTTAGTTCACAGCCACAAAACTAAATTGAATTGCGTTATTTGTTCGTGTCACTTGAAAGAGTCCTCCACTAGGTTCCGAAAACTAAGCGATTAAAACTTAATTCTGTAACTTCAGAGCTCTTCTTGTGGGGTTAATTTATTTAAGCCTATTTTAACTGTTGCTTAAATGTAGCACAACTTTATTTACCCCGATACTACTATTTCAAGGTAGATTGCCTGAACTAATAACTTACCCTTGTTTGTGATAAAAACTGGAGCAGAACTGACACTTCAAGGTTGCCACGTGAAAATCACCTGTACAATGCGCATAAACCGTGAATGACACATAGTAGGAACATATCCGACATTACTTGGGGGAGTGGATGACAGGAAACTTAGAGATGTTGAGAAGATGGTCAGCGTACAGTAAACGAATTCCTTATTGACAGTTCCTTTCTCTGTGTACTGTTGAGTTGAATGAACATGATGGATGTGAACAAGATTAAAGGCAACTTCGTGCCTAACGGGAAAGTTGTCATTCTAAACTCTTATATAGGTGGTCAGTCAGGTCTGTAAGACACTTCACAACACAGTGAATTTTCTAACAAGTCCGGGAAATCGTATCCGTAAGAATAGTGCTTACTTAAATCGTTTACAAAGTTACTCATATTTATGTCTGAAGTGTTTTAAAGCAATCATTTCTGAGATCAATGTGACTAACGACAAGGATGTTCTGTACATTATTCGAAGTGAAATCAAACGTAGCTAAATACGCACTTGTATCAAAGTTGTGATTTTCCGGTTTTTCTCTCGAAAGCACTCTCTGTTAGAAAAATTCTATCTTAAAGCTTGTAAGCTGTTCTGGGAATAGAAATAACACAAAGTATCAATGATTAACAGTCGGAGATATCGTAGCACATCTCTGGCATCCAATCTCAGCTTTTCTGTTCAGATAGCCAAAACGTTTCACCAAAATGATCACATACTGATTACATATTACAAGTCAGCTAATTTTCAACTGTTTACGCTCTTTCACATTCGTATTTCATACAGTATGACTGGTATGTATGCAGTATCCGAATGGCAGCTACTTACTCAACGAACAGAACTGCGATTCTTGCATACTTTCGTAATAAGAAACGGTATCTCTGCGTGCTCCAATAAAGATGTGATACTTATTTCTGACTATTCGTGAATAGTATATTACAGTCGTTCATCATCATCATAAATGTAGTTGAGTAGGAAGCACACGGTGTGGTTTTTATTGATAAAACCACATACCAGCATATCCGATCGGTCAGATATTGACCGTACTCAAGTTGAGAACGACCACAAACATTTCAGATGAGCTGAACGATGAAGTCTAGTGCAAGCAGTGGTTAGCATAGCTGTCGTTCTACGTACGTTCATGTAAATAGACTCCATTCTCCACCTCTCATACAATAAGTTGTGGAATGAGTAATCAGCTGAGATAATATTTATACTGATGATAACTAACTAAAATAAGACATTCAGCAGGGGAGAAAGCGTTTCATCTGCTTACGACGGTTTAATGCAGCTATACGATAAACAATGTCGATGTACAGTGATCCCTCTGGGAACACAAAGCAGTTCAGGATGATTTCTACTCTTAGGGTTAGACTTTTGAATGTGTGCTCCTGGTGTGGTACATTAAAAAACAAACAAGTATCACTAGATATTAGCCTTCTGTAAATTACATCATACAACCATCACTTGTTAATTGCCTTACAGTTGTCTTTCCTCCAGAACTGCTAGTCATCTACGTAGCTGTGTGACAATGGGACAGCGTAGCTGCAAGTCAGATAGGCCACAAACCGAGCCTTGTTCTCCTGTCTGCTTGCGACTTACAATGAAAACAATTAGTCATTTGCGCAGACTTACACGGGAAACTTGCCCAAGGCTTGGGGTACCCATTGTGAGCGGATCTCCAAAGGACCAGGATGAGCTTAACAAAAGAAGCTAGATGAGTCTGGGTAGTAGCTGTCTTCACCATAAAATTATCGGTTATGTCATAATCCGTTTACCGTTAAGATCTTCAATAACCAATCCCCCAAAGCTTCAATGTATATTTTAAGTGGTTTCTTCTTCACTCACTCCTTATTTCACTTTACACGTCACAATCATCATTGTACTGAGGGGGGATTTATTTCTCCTTCAGCTCCTTTTCTTCTCTCTCTTCTCATTATTCGTAACGGTACCATAAACAGAAAGTTGTTAGTAGCTCAAACCGATGTCCAGCTGTCGTGCTACCATGGAGAGAACATTGGGCCCTATTTAGGAAGTCAAATTAGGGAGAAGGGATTATACCTAATTACCGAAACCATCCGCCTAAACTCAATAGTCGGAAGTTAATTGCTTACGCCTTATAAACAAACAACCAAATAGCAAACTAAAGCATGCCCTAATCAGTAAGGTATCTTCCTTATCGTTTATAACCCTTCGCACCATAAGTTACGCTTACTTCATGGTCAACTTAATCAAACAACAGCAACACCCACGTAACCTTGTCAGCCAGCGACAGTGTGAGCCAAAATGGCCTGAGCTCAGAAAATGAACCTAATAATCGATGGTCGACCCCGATAATTTATTTCATATCTTAGCTTTAAATATTTGACTGGCGTAAGGTGCGTGTTATACAAACAATCACAGCACCAGCAAAAGTTGATTGAGTTAGCGGACAACTAGCTGAAATCTTGAATGTACGACACACCCATCCAAGTCACCGTAAACTTAAAGACCGATCGAACAAACCCACCAGACATTTCATATCAATCAATCGCCTCTTCATCAGCAATCGAAAGCAGAATTTGATGATGAAATACATGAAAACGGTCCATTTAAAAAGTGACCCTGCTTCTTTGTCGCTAAAGATATCGTAGATTAGTGAATACTGCTCTAACTATGAAGATACGGCTTTTTGCTTACTTCCTATGCACCCACTGCCAATATAACATTCAGATTACAAGGACCAGTCAACTACCACCATGATTTCTCTATCCAACATTAAATCCACATAATCACAACTGTTATGAAGAAACAGTTTACTTCTTCGGATCATAAGGCGCAATCCGAACCATTTGGCATCTAGTATTACCGTGCTTCTTAAACATGATCAATGAGAAGCACCTTGTCGTCAGCTTGGTTAATATAAGTCAGTCTTCCAAATAGTAGGAGGTCCAGGGAAGCAGTTTGTAAGTGCTGCAGACAGGTCTCTATTATATAGATTGAACATCACGCGCAATTCCCATGGATTCCCACAGATTTTCCAGTCGGCCCCTTTCGAAAAAGCACTAGACATGAGTTTCGCTCTTGCTAGAGCTCGTCAGTAGTGCATATCCTTGCCACCGTTGAGGGGTGATCGATTGGAGTTAACAGACAGTAATTGTGTCTCCTCGGCTCGAGGCGATCGGGCAACCTGATCATTACTCACAAGCCAAAGTGCTGCAGTGTTCACTGATCATAATTCGGTCGTGCCTAATGTGAGGTCAATGGCGAAATGGTAAACACGGTTGCCTCATGAACAGCGTGGCCGTGGTTCTAGTCCCGGCAGTGGCGAGCATATGCACTACTGACGAGGTCTAATCAGAGCGAAACTCGAGTGTAGTGCTTCCATTCGAAATGGGCTGACTGAAAATACCTATGGGTAGGGAACTGTATAAAATAAAATTGAGGTCAAAACGTCTTTGCTTAAAACGAAACATTACTTGTTATTTCTTGATATCTGTCTATTGAGCTGAATTGATTGAACAAGTTATAACGGACACCTCAGTAATGACTCGCATCAGTCTCTTTCTCCAATGGTTTATGTAAGATTCTCTGACCTCCGTTCTAACCATGGAGCTTATTATTACGCTATTTGAACAAACAGACACGTTCTTCTCCATCCACGCTATACGAAGTCACTAAGTTAATGTCTCTACTCATGTCTCATCACTTTCCTTAAAGTGCATCAAAACAGGATCATCTAAACCAACGGTCTGTTACGGTTAAGAATCGATATGTAACTGAAATTCTCAACTTTCATGGTTGGTTATAAGTTCATAAACCAAGGCACTGTAAGTATGATTCCAGATAACTTGAAGTCCAACACTTTTCTGTAAATTACGAGAGTGCTATACTTCGGTAAGTGATTTTCCTGATTCAATTCCGCTAATCTTACCAGTGGACTGCCACTTCGTTTTCTAAATCGTTTTGATGTGCACCTACAACAGACCACGAAACGACCGCTCAGTTTAGCAGTTACGTGACTGTGCATGAGTGACCCTGACATGTTTCTGGTGATCACTTATCGTCAGACTTTATTCGGAACTGTCGTGTTGAGACACAAAGGCCTGTAACGTGGCCTACGTCGGAACCGACACCGTAACCAAAATAGCTGCCTGAATGTAGATGACTCATCGACTACATCAGTAGCTCGCAGTCATGTTCAAAACTGTTCATATTTTCCCACAGCGTAGTGTACAAAATGTTCAAACTCTTCCACAGATTGGTGAACTTGTTTCACTCGAAGTGATCATCGACAGGTTAGAAAATACATCATGTTACCGCCACATTCAACGTGATGAGGTCTGCAAATGTGTACAAAATAGGTGGTTTTGTCATCAAGAGTAAAAAATACAAATGAACTGAGGGGTGTGGATTGGATTGACAAAATAAGCTTTCAGTTACTGTGAGGCGACACCACTCCATCAAATGTCATACAATTAGGTCGATTCTTAATTACAGGCAAAAGGGTTGACGAATGAATAACGGAAACGATCACAATGTTTTAATCGGCAAAACGTTTGGGACATGTAAGACCACATTTTTTTCGGCGGTAATTTGTAACATTGTAATCAATTATAAAAGTCAGCATGTTGAGATTTTGTTAGTTTGAAGGGATTCCGTTGAACAGACCTCTGAAGTCGGTTGAAACAAGTTATGTTGGTTCCTGAGTTAGTTCACTCATTGTCAACTGTAAAGAAGCCCTGAGATTACAAATATAAAAACACGATTACAAACGTGGCGTTGATACCACGTTTCTAAGATTTATATAAAGTGGTATGTTTCAAACAATTACTGGGTGGTCTTCGAGATTCAAATTTGAGTCATTTATCGTATACTCAATCGCCTACATAATTGCCCCATTCATTTCCATTGTGGATAAAAGAATTTATTTGCAAGTTAATGAGACTGTGTGAAACAGTCCTTTGCACGAACTCACCGTGTGGATGCCAAACTGCTATTCTGTAGCCAGTGTAATATAGTGTTAGTCCTCAAGAGGAAACGTGCAAGCAATCCTCATTTGAAAACTTCAAAGCGAAAAAGAATTTAAATGTGGCAAACAAAGTGACTCCTATGATGTGTAGCGATATTATTTGATTCCTTGTCGTAAAGTTGAGTTACGTGATGTTCACACTTTAAGTAACTTCCAACTGTCGATAACTTTCAATCTGGTTAGTTTTCATCTTATAAGTTTTATCATCTACAGCTGTGTTGATGTTTGCCAGTAAGTTTTTATGTCTCCTTAACAGGTTCCGATTTTATTGTTATTCACGATTGATAAATTTGTGATGTATCTCATGTATACTGAACCAGCTTTACAAAAGCAATCACCTTGGAAAATATTTTCTTCCCCGGTCAACCAATGCAGTTTCTGATGAAATAAGTGAAGTAGAACATCAACACCTGTTTTGTGTTCAGTGTTTCCCATAAATGGTGCTAGATGTAATTGATACACTCATGGAGGTATTAAATCCGTTGTTGTCATTATTCAAGTTTTCCCCAGATATTACGCACTGAGGTTTCGCGCCTCTGAACAGAATTAAACAACGGCTGTTTTACAACACGTTATTCAATGTGTTTATGAATATAGAAAGGTTACAAAAAGTTTAACTCGTTTCTTGACGACAGTAAGTACGTGACCAAGGTCTTTCCAGAAACACTCAAGGTGTTCATTGTAACCGTGTAACATACAGTACGTAAATATTCTGCTTCCACAGAAAAATCCTAACACTTCATGTTTATTTCAGTTGTTTGGCTGTTAAACTCATCCAGGAATATGAACACTCATATTCCTTTAGAAGGCTAAAACCATAACTACATCAAAAAGCAGGATGCAGGTGAAAATGATATATTAATACCTGAAAATGTTATTACTCTTTAGGGTATCTGGTACGTTGAAATTCCCCAGTGTGCTAAGAAAGTGAACTACAAGCGAATATATTGATTTACGTCTATGCCCAATTGAAATGTTAGTCAATTTGTTGATAGGTGAATTAATCAAAAGTGATATCAGGTTTACTGCTGAAAACTATGTACAATTTAACGGCCAAATGAAATTTTCTGACAGTGTAAGGAAAGATTTTTCTAAGGTGTACTACCAAATAATGAGCCGCTTTTTGTGGGTATTAGATCAATCTGAAAGCCACATTCACCTATTTAGTTACCGTACAGCTTTCTGAAGTATCGTCAGAAGGTTGGCGAAATTCTGCTTCTGTGACGGAGAGTTAAGGCATCAAAAGTATGTCAGCATGGCTTACGTGAGCAGTTAAACGTTTGATCACCAAAAACGGAGATATTTTCAACCGAGGGTTGTACTAACAGAAATCACCGTCTTTTCAGGAATTCCAACAACATGTTCATAACTGTCAAAGATAAAATCGGTGCGTTAGAAATGAACAGCCATGTTTTACCGTCAGCTAGTTGGTATGCTACTTTCGATCGTTTTTGCAAGATACCTATGTCGGTTTTAGATGTGGTGGAGTTGACATGAAACACGTTGTCACCAGCGGGCAAACCTAGGTTTTCAATACCAAAGTGCTGACTACGAGAAACCTGACTTGAAAGTGATGTTTGTAACAATGTAGAATACACTGTTTACTTTCCATCAAATACTATACTCAATGGCGTTAGTATCTTTTCGTCGAATTGAGTGGGTTTTGGAGATTCCTATAAACGATTGCAGTTTATTTTTTTTTTAAAAATACCTGATGTTGTATACAGTATGCTTATGGAAGTAAGTAAATAAACGAAAAACATACCTTTTTAACCAGAGTAGATTTATTGATGTGATTCATTCACACCTACAGTGTTTAATCTTGCCATACATTCAAATATCTGGTTTCAAGTGATTTATGAAACTGATGCTTAAGGTAAAAGCAACCGTTGGATTTACCCCATAGAAAGTTATTCAATTTGTTTTGTGCTTAATTCGGGAAGTAACCCCGCACAGAAACCTTGTAAACGACGGCCCATTCCAGAAGAATGTGACTTAGCGATTCTTGGGATCCAGGCTATAAGCCTTAGAGGCAGCTAGAAATCGTTGGTTAGCAAAACGTTGGTATCTCTAATTGGACTTCTCCAAGAGGCCCAGCAACAGCCTGAACTTTAGTATAGCTTGTAAACGTGTATCCAAGGGAAATTATTCCAGGTTTTTATTCTGGTTTGTATCTCAATTTACTCTATTTTAGCCAATTACCCACAGAGGGAACAAGCCTGCTGAATATTCAGATGACGGTGAAGTTTGAGTAGAAACGCCTCACATCTATCCAACATGAAAAGAGTGAACTCACAGTATCTGCAGCCGGACGTCATTTTTCACACGTACTTACGAGGTCTGATAACTCACTCGTAATACCGTTGATTATTCAGCCGCTCAGAAACGTTGCAGTTCTCAGTGAGATCAGCATGTTAGGATTCTGGGAACGGCAGCAGTTCGTACACCGAGACTAAACTACGTAAATCTCTTCACATTTGATAACGGGATGAGTGAAACACGAAGTAAGAACATGTTTCACATCAACTCACTTGAAGCGCAATGAATTCTGACAGTTTCAATAATGAACAACAAGTGCAGATAAATATGTTGAACGACTTACATTAAGCGCATGCTCCTGCTTGCACATGTACTGAATTCGACTCCCACTGCGACATTGTTGGAACAGTGCTAGGTTTATCTTGAAGCAGTTGTGAAACTTTAAAAATGTGTTGCATGAAAAAAGATTAGAAATATTGATTTATTCGAGCTGGCCGAATTTGTTGTATATCCGTTTAAAACGGAGTGAGTTAATTATTGACAAGTTTCGCATGCTCAGTCATGCTACCAAAATGATGCAGATAGCTGTTCTTCACATAATTTCTAATAAACATTGAACAAAGAAATGATTCATTTGTGGTCACGAAAAATAGAGATTAATTATACTTTTCTCTAGCTGTTAGAATGGATGCCCAAGTGTGTGTAACCATCATATGGCAACACGAATAACAGCTAAACGATTCGCCTGTTACCAAATGACTGCCATTTTCAGGACAATGATATTGATTGTGCCAACATCTCCTGCCTCCAGACTCTTGGTTCCGATTGCTTGATCGGCGTAGCTGTCATAACGTTCTGCATCCATATGTTAGGATAATTTTACACAATAAAATTAAGCACACCGTTTTCTCTGTGAAGGATTTTGCAATCAAAGAGGCTGAATTATCAATGTGTCGTTTCGTCTCGTTTACAATATTTACAATATTATTATTGTTATTTACAATATTTACTCACAAAGTTGTTTCACTTATGTCATCTCGAATTCATAGCATTCTTTCCAGTTCATGGTTTACTATAACTGCAAATAAACGGGAGAATCACGTGTGAGTCAGGCTGGTCCAGTGAACCATTTTCAAGAATACACATGGTTACTATATTACTAAAGAACAACCTATCCGTTTCAGAATTTGCATTGACACGATTAGAAGTTAATCGCATACTTCTGCTAAGATCGCTGGTAGTGTAGTCAAATTCTGAACACCGTTTCAAGAACAATTTTGAATAGATGTTAGCTATCTGCAAACAAACATCCCGTGATACCTATGACTTGATGCCTGTATTGATGATTGGAGGGACCGATCTACTGAACAGATCACGGTTATAAGTCCATCTCTGATCTTTCTCTATAGCACTGGAGTCCCTAACCTATCCACCTGCTTGGTTGTATTGATTTCAATCCTTTTATGGGTTCATGCATCACCAATCAAATATAATCAATATTTTGGTCATTGTAACAAACCACAGTTTGTGTACCCCTGACTAACACTCATATTCACACAATTACTCACGTCTGGCTTATTTTAAGAGCCTGACTTAGAACCTGGTCAATTTTGTCCGAGAAACTTTTTTATCGGAAGTGAAAGGTTGTCAATAAACAAACTATTCATCGTCAAGCATACGTTTAGAATTTGAAACTTGTTGATAAACAGTAGGTCATAATATGAACATAACTCAAACTATTCCAGTTTTTACATTCCCATATACATTTTAGCCGCATCCTTTCTAAGAGAAGCACTGAATTCGATTTTCGCTTTTGATAGGGCATGTGGTTAATGCATATCCTTGCCCTTGCCTGGATTTAAACAACGGCTACACGTTCATGAGAAACGCGTTTTGATTATTGCGCCATTGATCCCACATTGGGTCCAGCCGAACTATCTTATGCAAACGCTCAGCCAAATTCGCTTGTGAGTAATGCTGATATTGCCGGATCGCCTTAAGAGGAAATACAGCAATTGTTCTGTTAACCCATACTGATGACCTCAAGTTTGGGAATTATTTTTAAGTCTTCTTACGCATACGACTAATTCCAGCGACCGAAGATGCCAAGGACTGCGTTCATTCGGATCCGAGTACCCTTCTAAGACGGACACATTTATGATACAGTCATTTCGACCAAAATAAAACATGTAGGTATCTCGTTCAGTTGTTAATTTTTCATCAGATCCATGGAGCACGTATAAAACGGAGTGGTTTTACATATCTACCATGGATGTATACTGTTTCTAGTATGCCAGTGGCTTATACATCGTGCTCATAAGTACTCAACTTGACATCCTGCTTCCTCTGATGAAGCTTGGCTTCAGATAGATCATATCGCTTACATGACAATACTTTGGCCTGTAGATCTAATAGCAACACGTTTAAGTTCACACCATTAATTGATACGTTGTCGATTAGCTCCTTATACTACTGCATGACTCTGTTGGGCATCAACGCCGGTTGTTAACAAAAGCGCTATGCATGTAGTATGAGGGTTAAAATACTAGTCCAAAAATCAAGTTTAAAAACAGATTACCAACATGCAAGACCGAGGTGCTACTGAGGTAGGATTTCGGAAGTATTTTAAGGAGCAGGCGCTGTGGAATGTAACACGGCATGGTGCCAGCGCAAACAATACTGGCTATTCTATTACTGTTTTGATTTGTTAAGCATAATGTGGTGGATTATCATGACAGAAGTGTGAGCATTCCACCACTCGGCGGAATGCCCCGACGCGGGGGCGGAGGTACGTCCAAAAGCCCACAGCGAGCGGATCGGGGACAGCGTGGGCGACCAGATTAGTCACGCTGTTCCCGATCCGCTCGCTGTGGGCTTTTGGACGTAGCTCCACCCCCGCGTCGGGGCATTCCGCCGAGTGGTGGAATATTCGCTCTTCCGACCTGATAATCCACCACAATAAGACCAAGCACTGTGTAGAAAACTTCACTAGTTGAGGAGAAATATCCTTGAGGAGGTCTGTTTGTCAAGCTGGAAGCCAATCAAACTAAACGTTGTTTAAGAAGTTGAAGTAGCCACCAATTCGGAGCAAAATAACCCTGTTCAAACTCATCAGTAGTACCAACTCGAGAGTTCCATCTAACAGTTACATTATGAGTGGGACATCCGGCATACTAACTCTTGATACATCAAGAGTGATATATTACTGAGGAGAGTCTAGTTAAGCTAGTTTTCTGCTTCACAACTTCTACCACTATATGCTGTAATAATATATTCTGATCTATAGACTTAAAACTGCGGAAGAAGACTGAGAATATCGTTTAGTTGTTGGTTGTCATATGCCGTGAGACTGCTGAAACTGACGAATTTATGCCAGCACTTTATAATTTGGATAGTGACTTATCGGTCTAGGCTCTAACGCAGCTGGTTCAACTTGAGCGGAAGTCTGACAATATTTTTCGAATTGGGAATATATTCAAGAAGGATCTCAATAATATCTTGAATGTTACAGAGTAGTTAGTTTGGCTGCAGTTGTAACTACCACCTATGCCCCTCGTAACTTCAGCTGACCCAGTGTGACAGGTTAAACAGTGATCAAAGAAAAGCAGACAAGATTTCTTTCCAAATGGAGCTACTCAGATCAGCTTACCAAACCTTCTTTGAGATGGAAAGAGCACAGTACATACTACCGGTTAACACTGACACCATGTCTCAGTTACAAGGGTACATCGAACTTAGTAGATTGGTGAACACTCCCAGAATCTCTTCGAAACACGAATGAGCGGAACAAGCACAGGGACACACTGTTGATGTTCTATATTAATACTTTGGCTCACATAAAATTAAAAGACGTTACAATGAGAACTGCGTACACAGCTGCTTTCCATTTTCATAACTACATTAAATTATACCATTTTTATCAATGGAGTATCAAAAAACTGCTCTTATCAGCCAGAATGTGTGTGTAGAGCCCTCATGTGGTGGAAAGACGAACAACCATACCAAAGACAAATTGTAGCTATTGGATAGTTTTTAATCGGTTCATGCAGTCTTAAATATACATTCTATCTAGAGCAAATACTTTGATCCTAGCAGCTTTTAAGTGTTATGTACTTTGTAAGACTGCAGTGGTTTCGTAAATTTGATATTCGATAATTGTGTTATTGATCTCCTTATGTTCTGAGAAATCAACACTAACAATATCGGAGGTATAGAAAAAAAGAAGCATGCGTCTTCAGTGCTGGAACCGTGTAGATGAACCGGAATGCTTCTCAAGGTTTCACTTGATGACTAATATTTATCAAGTGAGCATCGATCACACTAGAGCTAGCGTTTTTCGGACTATTATAAAGCCATTTCGAGATGTATCCACCAACCATTTCCGATAATCGTTTTGTGATTCTTCTATTTAGACTGGCTTGAAACTAGCAAGTGACAGAAAAAACCTAAATAAACAATGGTGAGCTGTGAGAACATTATCAGTTTGCCAGTGAAAACATAACAACTGGTGACACACAGTGAACAGTCACAACTATGGTCAAGACTAAACGTTGGGTGACGTAACCGACGATCACACGTCTGTACGACAAAAGGATAGCGACAGAATGTTGTCGTACCGTTTGAATATTATCACACTTCGTTTTGGACTTCACACTTTTAGCTGAATGTAAAATTCTACGCCAGAAATAAATCATTTATAATTTATATCTTCCAACATCTTGACTACATATCAGTGGTTGAATATTTTTATTCTGGAATCTTTACGGATGTTCATTTCAATAACGATCCTTCCAAATATGTACTTCAATGTACAATTTGTTTGGCATACAACATGTTGTGTCACGGTTAGCGTGTTGTTGTGTTGCGTTGAAACCATGCATGCTGACCGGTACATTTTTTCTACGTAATAGCCTTTAAATATATGCATCAACTAGTTTTAACCACGCTACACTGAGATAGGGTAACACAATGCTCTGCTCAGTTTTGGTTGTTTAACTAATGTTGGGATGAGACGAGGTGTCATTTACCTAGGACTTATCAAAATTTCCGCTATTGTTGAGACAATGCTCTGTGTGTGAACTACATAAAGTTGTGTCAAGTTGATACACCAACAAGAAGCTGTGGTGAAGTTCTGCTGTTCAAATGAATGCCGAGGGGAACCTTCTTCTCTTTTACGGCAGCTTCAAACATAAAGCATGATGCGTTCAGTACAAAAAGCTGTCAACAACGGGCAACTTCTGGGAGGTCTGGACTGTGGTGTGTACTGTGATTAAGCTTTATTCCCCGTACAGTGTAATCAATGTGCCAAAAGGTGAACAAAAAGCTTCCCTACTATGCACGTCGTTCACAAAAGTTGGCCAGATGTTGTTGTTGTCCATTTCTATCTAATGAGATGTACAAACAAACACAAACCACAAGATAGGTTAACCAACTGTCTGACAACCAATCGTAAATGTCAAATGCATTCAGTTAAATGTGAATTATGGAAGCAATAAACCGATCATTAGATGAATGGGGAGGCAATAATTGTGCTTGTTAGATCAAAGTCTCGAAGGTTGTTAATTTGTGAAGTTTTCCATTAACACTATTTATTTTAATTTTCAAATGTTCTGAAGATAGATTCTGAAAATATTTCAGGACCAAAATTTACAAACCTGTTGAAAGTTAACGTGTATTACTGGTCACTTTACTTTACTTTACAAAAGTTTATTCTAACAATAGAAACCACAAAGATAGACTACAAAACAGATTGTAAACCGTTGTGAACGAAGGCTCAGTGACTTATCGCGATGTAAGTCGGAAGTTGAAAAAGTGTGATAAATACTTGCTGAAAAATTGATGAGCTGTCAGTAGCTAAATAGCTGAGGCGGTGTTTATCGTTCACGGTTCGAAACGACACAAATCTTATCAGCTACGAGAAACTGGATTCTATATGGCAACAGCAATATATACGAAAGATGGTTAAATGCCAGTGGAACTCGAGAGCATTGATGTTTTTGAACCCTGCGAAATGTTACGGGTTCTATAAACCTGTGAACGATGGTGGTGATCAAACTTTCTAAATCTGACTGATATCTATTTCAACAAAGGGAGCTGTCTTAATTGGCATGTTTATCAATTTATGTACTGCACGAACTAATGAGAAACGAGAACAACGAAACAAAATAAACACACCGAACATCAAGTGAGCTCAGCTCGTATGCTAATCCCTGGGGGTACAAAATTTAACGTCCGGATTGATGGCCCCAGTCATCGAAGCCAACATAACAGTTAAACTCAGCGCAAAGTTAACACTGTCAAGCTGACTGAATACGTAGGTGACAGCGAGAAAAACGAAGCATAATCACCTGGTCTATGTTGAAAAGATATTTGAGCAAGCAATCGGTCTGTCCGAAAGTTTAAATAGTTTAAAGAACGTGGCAACGTGCACAAGAATGAGTTACGGTAGATCGTTTCAAAATTGATTTTTCGCATCGGGTTTTGATAGAAAAATATTCAGTAATACTTCAAGGTTTCGGATCAATTGTATCTGTAGACCACCACATTTGACCGAAGTGAAGTATGGGATATTGTCATGTTCACCTAATGTACCCGATTGATCATCGATAGCCGTACATGACGATGCCCCCACACAGGGTTATTAGAAAAAAGTTGGATTTTCTGGAGTCGTAAGAATGTAGTTTGAAACTAGAAGGGCCGTAAAGTGTACAATTTTGCAGCATTGTGAGAATAATATTTAAGCTATAGTTTCATCTGGAAAGTTAGCAAGAAAAATAATGAAAACTTATTTCGACAGTAAAATATTTCAAGTTTTTCTCGCCTACTAATTCTATAGTCTTAAATGGAGCAGCCTGATATTAATCAGCAACTTTACTGTATACCAAACAACTGATCGATTCAATGTTTACATTTAAGGATGTAACTAACGTAGAAAAAATGGATCTGGTCACATGCAGGATAAATTAACTGCCCATTTTTTGAAAACAAAACAATTTAGTTTTGACAATTCTATGTCATGGTAGAGTTGATGAAGTTTGGGAAAATCGTGTCAACAAATTGCGTTGGCTTTACTTGTATGGATTCATGTTTATTTTGTCTATCACCTGTGCTCTGTCAACTTGCATGCAAAAGCACTTCTTTAACTTGATGGTAGACAGATTTTGCCAATGGCGTAAATGGTTACTCGAGTCAGGAGCAAAACATTACGATGTTTTCAAGTCGGAAACATGAACGATGGATTACTTTTAGGCGAATTAGTCCTACACTATGTTCAAGAAATCATACTTGGAAGAGGTGGAATAGAACGTGTATGGATAACGCACATGATCAAACGTCATCTTATGTACCAATAACGATGTTTTGTCGATGCTGCTGGAAAACCAAACAGGTGAAGCATCAATACACTGTACTGGCGACTCATGCAACGTGTATGATGGCGGCTTGACACTTGGAACGCAGTTCCTTGTTTGATTTTTTTTCAGAAATACTTATACACCGTTCCTCGTTGCTCAGTGAGGTTCACAGAGGAACGAGAACGTCACTCGTACCGGAGAAGCAAGTAAGATTGCACCAATTGTATGCTGGCGAAATGGCTTGATGTTTCAATTGCAACAATGCCGACCGTGGGTAGATGACTTCGTCGATGCCAGTGGAACTGGATAGTCGGTTAAACATCATTAACCAATTGAACAACTCAGAAATAAGTGAAAGACATTTGGCGGCTACTGACAATTTAAAAGCCCAAAATGAGCGTCAGACCGTTGCTCACACAGTGATTTATCTCAGAAAAATAGTAATTTTTAACATTGTGAATGTATAAGAGAAAGCAAGGACAGTTTTTTTACAGTGTATCTCTCATTTCGCTGCTTCTCATCATGCTCGTACTGTAGTCTATAGGTTTATGTGGCAAAGTTCAATGGGCATTGTGAAACCAAAAAACAAAATCAACAATTGAGTTCCCTTTAACCACTTCATTAGAGCAGAAAGAAGACATATATTGCGGTATGTTAACATTTCATTTACTCTCATCAGTCGCAAACGTAAAACATGAAATTTATATACATCATACAGGTAAGGACAGACAGGGATAAGATACGCATGCAAGCACAACAAGCATTATGTAATCACGACCATGGCAACCCGATAGGTTGCCTCAACCACTTTTGTGCACACAACGTCGGCTGGTAAGTTCGGATGA
>JTDE01000488.1:143243-155474 GCA_014338405.1 Paragonimus skrjabini miyazakii
ATGTAAATGTCACTGCAACTGCAAGTGAACTGGTAAACAACATGGGAGGCAGAAGAGTTTGGCAAGCTTCATTCGCGATTTCGGAGAACTGCTCCTCTGGTGGTTTGAAATATGAGCAACTGCGCAGCCGCATACGTTCGAGCCAGAGCAGACTTTAATTTGTGCTTTATGTCGTTGGCTAAGTAGTCACCTTTCAAGGGCAAGCATAAGAAAACATCCTTCTGTTGAGCTGTCAGTATGGGCTCAGTGCTCTTCTTCACCGTATTATGTGCCTCGATGAATTTGTCAGGGTATCCATTTGCCAGCAACGTTTGTCTCAACAATTCCTGTTCCATCTGCAGTGTATCGGGGTTGCGAATACACCTGGCTCTATGAAACAGTGTCTTAACCATACCCCGTTTGTATGCAATCGGAGCAAAGCTGGAAAACTGAAAGTATTGACCACTCCATGTCGCTTTGCGGTGAACAGAGCTCTGTAACGTGCCATCCGCACGTCTAGTAGGGGGCACATCCAAAAATGCTAAATTATTGTTCGATTCCATTTCGTGAGATAAAGATAGGTTGGGGTGGATATTATTAAGGGACTTCATCTTCAGTCAGAACTGTGATGTAGGTGTTCCACTTGAATACCTCAAAGATCTTATTCTGTTATGTACAGAAACCATTCGTTTCAATTTTGACGGACTTGCTTACAAGCAGATAGACGGTGTGGCTATGGGCAGTCCGTCAGGCCCAACACTGACAGACATCTTCTTAGGAATGATTGAGCGAAAAGTCCCGGTTAATATAGCTGAATCGTTATTGTACAAACGATACGTCGATGATATTTTGATTTTTACTGATGCTACTCATTTTGATTTGTTTTTCAACTTTCTTAATAATATTCACCCTAACCTATCTTTATCTCACGAAGTGGAATCGAACAATAGCTTAGCATTTTTGGATGTGCTCATTACTAGACGTGCGGATGGCACGTTACAGCGCTCGGTTCACCGCAAAGCGACATGGAGTGGTCAATACCTTCAGTTTTCCAGCTTTGCTCCGATTGCATACAAACGGGGTTTGGTTAAGACATTGTTTCATAAACCAAAGTCTTTAGCTAACCACAAAAATGATCCTTGCATAATTTACAAGATAAACATTCATACATTTAACACCTAGGAAAGTAGTAACATGTGCTGTACCCCTGAGCATCATCTGTTGTGCAACCGAAGTAGTATAAGACATAGATACACTCTATGTTGAATCCTGGTTTGCAGGCCGTGTACATCTCAGTACAATGAAATAAGATTTGTGAAAGTTCAGTTTCTCAACGATCAATGTTTCACATCTTTCCAACATTCCAAAACTCCCTTGTTCCAATTGCGTAGTTACGTTTCACTTTGTAAGTGACAATACTTTGTGTTCACGAATGTTTCCCAGATTGACTGCATGCGTAATGTTATTTAAATTGTGTGTAAATGTTTAAGGATTTATGCTAGAAAGGTTACCTATTCTAGCCTGTCCAATTTTCAAGATGTAGCAGACAGAGTAAAACAAATTTATCATGCATGGCGACCACCGTAGGTTAGGAAATATTTGGCCTAAATACTTACCACACATATATCACTGGTGCTCATGTAAACAGCGTTCGTAATGTTTACACAATGAGCTGTCATTCGAAAAGCAATCTGTATTAACCCAATCGATCATTTGGAGCCAAAACATGAGACACGCTAATATATAAGTGAAGAGGCTAATCAATCACTTGGATTATTTTTGTTCACGACGAAAAGAATAATATGAGTGAAAGTTTGCAGAAAAACTACAATGATAAAATCAACTGCTATGTAACTTAACTAATCTGTATCGTTCACTAGACTTGCCAAGTGTTGCGAAACTACTCGGATAAGGGATGTTTACTTTTAGACCAATAAACAACCTTCACACTAACATTTTTTTAAAATTGGTAAATCAAATCTATTATGAGAACATTTCCTTATTTCGGAATAATCAGTTTACATTTATATGTATATATATATGTGTGTATATACTTTGCATCATGTAGGTGAATAAACTCGCATAATATCCATTGAAATTAGGGATGTTGCACATGGAACATGCAGCTAGCTAATTCTTCGAACAAATACGTCATCGTAAGGACATAAGACCAAGTGATTCATTTCAACGACTTAGCAATACAAATGTTTGGCAGCTGAAACAGATATGTTAATTGGCAAAGCTGTCAATTCATGTTAACTGAAACCGTTGTTCATTCGTGTATAACGAAACTATTAACACCGCTCACGTCCGTTCAAAACTTTCGTAATTTGGACAGGCATTTCCGTTGACTCATTCAGCACGACATCTAATTAAGATCAATCAGTAATGTATATAATTATCAAAACATTAATATGTTTTCCAGTTCTCATTTGTGTGAGGCGACCAAAATCGTTTTCATTCGAATTGTGTACTACACTAATAAATCTGACTGCTCAAGTTATGGAGTTTCATAGTTTTAGTCAGTTAATTCGCAGAAGCTGGTGACAAAAGGAGCGATAATGTTTATTTGAATCAGTATTGAGGGATAAGAAAGAAGAAATAGAAGGGGAGAGGGTGAATCAGTGTAACTGGTAGCAAAATCGATAACCATGGTTAACAACTCACATACTTATTGCATTTGTTTTACTTTCACCTATCTGTAAGAAGAGGGCTGTATTCATCCACCAGTTCAAGATATTGGATGTATTCATTGTGAGCCAGCAAACAATCCCAAAGCGCCAAGTTGTACACATAGTTTGATGGATTTCAGGAGTTGATTGATATACACTGGAAATGAACTCCAAAACAAATTACTTTCGACTTGGAGAAATGCACAAAGTAATCGTAAGTTTGGCAAAGCGCTGAACTGAATGGAGTTCCACCTCACACGATCAAACTGTTGTTGCCCTCAAAGGTCATGCCCACTCGTTCATTCACCAATTGTCGGCGTGAGTTATAACCCCGCCTATTTTCCGAATGTAGCCGTAGTTACCAATAGAAGCAGTTGGTCGAACGACAGCATGATAATCATAAACGTGCAAATGAAACAAAAGACTTGACAAAGCTACAGGAAATTGTGACCAAGTGTAGACTTCCGGAAGTAGCGTGAATATTTCACAGATGGAAACATTTCAATTGCAGTCACACCTCGGTCAGTGAGAACATATGATGAGAATTAAATGTGACAGGATACTAAATTACGAGAAAACAATGAACAGCTAAATTGTTGCCAGAAGCGTTTCCACGTCATATACATTTTTGTGAAAGTTTCCGTTATGCCCGACCTGTGAGGCATATATTTCGTACACTTTAGAACAGTGCAGATCATGTCATGAGAAAATCATCGTAAATACAACAGTGTTGTTTGATTTCTTTAGAAGGTTATATATTTTACCTGTGATCGGTATTACCACGGTGTGAATGAACAGTTGAAGTCGTCCAAATGGGTTAATTTGATTCAGACACCCGCAGTGTCCAGAGCGTGACTGCTCCATGGAAAGACGGCAAAAAGAGCCAATTATTATGCCTTTCCTTAACTCTGACTGCATTACATGTCACCTCAACGAAATTTATAACAAATTTATTACTATTTTTTGTATAGAATTGAAACATTTATTGTAATCCTATTCTTTTACACTAGGACAGCTGACACTAAAAAGGAAATTCAGCAATCAGACCTACAAAATAAATTGTTTTTAACTGCAAAATGCATCACCAAACGTAGAACTTGCTTCCATGTTCCATTCGAAAACAAAATTTATAAAAGCTTGAGGAAAATCACCGTGACTGTCAGTGTTACTTAAGACAGCATAAGCAAAGTGTCAGTAGATCAAACGGTCGACGGCCAAGAAGGAAGCAGAAGGGTTAGGGATAACATAGGAGGGAAATTTTGATGTGAACAGATGGTAAATTACAGAGCCGTTCACTCTTGGCTTTTTATTTGCAGGAGGAAAAAACAATGAATAACTCTTCTACCGTATTCTTGTCAATGTAGCTTGAATAAACTCTGAACAATATCAGTAGACTGAAACTCAAGTTTCAATGTTCCGAAGTGCCAGTCAAATATTAGTTGGAATGCCCCTAAAAAAATCCGTAAACTAAAGCTTGTTTGTGTAATTGTTGAACCGATGTATTTAACCGTCATCTAGGTATCACGACATTGATGTCAAGATTGACAATACCCTGAAGATCAAGTACCTCAGTGAAGTGTCCACGTACCAAGCTGATATCTGTGTATTCCGAAAATTCAATAAAGTGGATATATGGAATATATACTATTTCTTCCGAATGTTCGTATGCATGGTAGCTCACTAGAATTTAAGTTTAACCCAGTCGTTCAGCTCAATGACCGGTCAGCACATGTTACTGGGAGACGCGTGTTAAGTAGTTAATATGAAACTCCAACTCGGTATTTGTCTTACAAACAAAAATGATTTCCTACTTGAAACAACCATAATTAATGTAGTTACAGAACCAAGTAACAACAGTCATAAAAACATGACGGTTCCACATAGGAACAACCTTTCAACATACAGCTAATCAAGTTTACCGAAAGACAGGACGCTGAGGATAAACTCAGTAGTCGGATATCACTAAGTAGTGTTTACAGCGATATATACAAAAGCATCATTACGGGAAGTAGGTAGGATAATTGAGTAATGAAAAGAAGGGAACAAAACCCCATCAAATTAGATACCAATTCTTTTTTGTTTGAGCGAATTAATTACAAATCATACACTGGATATCTGTATGACCCTTACTTTCGCGAGAGTGGCGAATAATGAACCTCGTAACTTTGTACGTGTCAGACAGGATTAGAGCACGCTTAGTAACACATGACCAGTTTGCATGCTTTAGTCTATCGCCAGCCCTTGGAAAGTCAATCACCATCACTGTACCTCCATATCAAAGTACCACTATAACATGAGTAGGTACACGGTAGGTAAGATATTTCATGGGGCTATTTTTTACAATATCTTAACCTTTATTTAATTCACCTTCTATCAGTTGCCTTACTGGCATTCATACAGTTCGGTCTCGGGCAAACATTTTACTGACGAAGATTTTATAATGTCGCAACAGACCAACCACTTTTCACAATATTTGTAGACTGAAATAGTATTCAAATATACACAGTAAATTAATGGAACAGATTATCTTCTTAACTTTAATATCTTCCCGCTACTATTCACTCTTGTCCCGGACCAATAAGGAGTCAGCAACTGACGTATCTTCAGGGCAATTGACGTGCTTAAGAAGCTTCAGCTGGTCAAACCAGTAGTTGCAATTTAAATCATTTACATTCAAATCGCTGAAAACGTTGTGTAAGAAACGTGGCCCTCCTTGGTTGTAGTTCCGCTGAGTTAGTGTACTAATCTCATGTGTAGATGAAACGCGACTAATAATGTGCTATTGTTGTCAGCGTGAAAACGCACATTCAGTGAATTGATCCAAAGGATTGATAAGTGCAGGTTGACTGTAAATTTGCCGCATATTACTAGTTAACAAAACAGCAGCTACCTATTCCAGGCGGAATACTAAAAGTGACTTAAGTGTTACCACCTTACTTTTCTTTTCAGTAGCAAGGTTTGTGGGAATATTAGATGTTCAATTTCTGATTTTGCGTAAGCAAACGCCCAGTATCCTATCTCAGGGGCTTCACAACATACGTAACTTTGAGTCATCGGTGTTAAAAGGGCTCAACCTAAACCAGTTTTGCCTGATGTAGTTGTAATGAAAAGTTGATAGTTATGAAAACCCTTTATAGTCCAATTGACATGTTCCAACGCCGCTCGGATGCTTGCGTTTATGGATAGGAATCCCAGTCAAAAACGTAGTGAACTTTCCATTCTAACTCCTGTACAGTTCTGATGGGTTCTGTACGTTTAGCTATCATTTCTAGTTATGTGTCTTCTATCAGGCTAGCTTTATTCAGTGATAGCCTGTTCGATCTATTGAACGGTCCATGATCTACCCGCCCTGGAGCACGATAATATCTCAAAGTCGTGTTGAGACATCCCATTGAGTGTTGGAATAGTTGCTTTTGCGATTTGCTTCCCTCTCACATAATGACCGTGAAAATATTTCGACTGAAGCTAACGTAAAAGTGAAATGGCTTGAAGGATCTTGTGAAGAACTAGCATGTGAAAGCACACTCCTCATAACCCCAGCTTTCTGAAAACATAATTTCTTGTTTGCGACTGAACGTTAACATTTCCACTGATCATCTTCTTATGGATTTCGCATGAAAAGTTGAAATCTCACTTATGCAATTATGGAACAAAAGATGGGTGGGTTTTTCCATTATATGCTAATACTTAGAAGCTGCTCAGTTTATGGATAAAAGCGATAAGTTCCTGATGGTATACACTAGATACTATTCGATAACGAACCGAACGAGGTTCGCTTACGTTGACAAAATATGACTAGTATCCTTCGAAGAATCTCGTAATACAAAAAAGATCCTTATAACCAACCACATCACTCAGAAATCCGTTTGATTTTTCGACAGTGGATGAGTGCAAGATTAATCTCCACAAAATTAAAATAACGTCGTCAATTTTACAGCTGCTTCCCCATGTGGAACTACTTCAGACTCTTTTTTACACTGACTCCAATGTGACTAAAAATCACACCCTCTTTATCAGTTCCACTGTCCGCACATATTCCTAAACGTTCCAAATGACCACAGACATCCGGCGGCATCCACAATGAGTAGCTACCGAGAACCATCACTTGTGCTGGGTTTGTATGAGGCGATAACTCCACTCCCTTGTTAACGAATCTGGACTGGTCGAAACTCATTGTTTATTGGTTTGGTTCCCGTGATCACATGCATTTGACGATTGGTGCAGTGTAAACTAAACTGTTGAAATCGAAATCAATGCTTACAATTTGAGTTTTTTTCGTTATTTCCCACAAGGTCACCTCTGGCGAACGCAGTTGTAATCAACGATCCAAGTGGAAGTACACTGTCTTTGTCATGTGATGTTGGGAGAGCAAGAAAGTCGTAGGGCACATACCTAGAAGTTACATTGGTCTATTCATGCGCACTGTCAAGGTTTGGTGTGGGTAATGAAACCACACTGTTCGAGATGAGCAAGGCCACTCCAATCAACCCACTGTAGTTATTGGATTTTTTTCAGTTTAAGCAGGTAACACGCTCTATTGCTTCAAAACAGTTTGTGTTGTGATCCCAAATCCACTCTGGATTTCCCGTCGGCGAAACCTTGGAGCTTGAAGTGTTTGTTTTCTCCGCGTAAACTCCGTACCCATTCGGCACGCAAATCGAATATAACGAAATTTTCAGCGACGAAACTGTTTTCGGGATCTATCCACCCATGCCACAAATTTTTGGAGCTATTGAGTAGATAGCAAAACAAGATAATAATCCGGATTAAAATCACCACGGTTGGTCGCTCTCTTCACTCGCACTGTTTCAATGAAAACCTCCATCGTGTGTTAGAATAAAAACCCCACGATGATGAGTGAGAGTCTAGCGTCATTGGTACAGATGAGTTTCAACGATGGTATGAGTTTTCACAATCTGCGTGTTAGCTACAACCACGTCGTCATACACAATAATAAGGTAATATTTTTCTGTTACTTCCAAGACTGCTTGGTATATTTTGTGACTGACTCTCTAATTTAAGAATCTTCTTGAACATTCTACAAATGATTGCACCGGGTCAAATAGAATTAATGATAGGTTTTTGAAAACAGCAATCTAAAAGGAGACCGTCACAGATATATATTGGCTTCACGAAGAAGATAGCCCACAGTTTAAAACAGTATAAAAAAAGTGCTTTATTGGGAGATCCCACTGTTTCAAGAAGAGGTGTAGAACACGGTGTAACCTAATAAACGAGACCAACCGCGAGAATATTGCAATCGGCGGATAGGCAGAGACAAATGATTTATACGGAACGTTCCACCGAAGGAAAAAAATTCATCGTGCACCACGTCATTTCAACCTGCTCTGAATCAAAGAACGTTATCAGTATGTTTGCTTGTACCATGTTGCGATTGCCGGCTTAGTCAGTGTGTAGCTGTTTCCTAACCACACAATGTAGTCAAAAGGGAATATATCTGATATTGTGCAATTCCATTGTTTGTGGTAGAATCGTGCTGCCACTGTTAGCCAATTTTGTTTGCCGCCATACCATTGAAAAATGTATTCGAACAAACAAATTTGACATGATCTGTGCTTTTATCTGCTCTTTTTCACATCCGGATGAGATTTAGCGCTGACGGAAATGAACTGAATGCACATCTCATAAGAAAAATAAACTGTTGAAATTCATGGGAGACAAGTCAATATGCACTTGATCCTGTTCTACTATTGGCTTAAAGCGTTCTTCCTGAAAAGCAATTGGAGCGGGAATTTAACTAAAGGGAAGCGACATCTTTTGAAACCAAACCTTAGAGTTTCAGCGACGCTTGGACGCATGAGAAACACTCAGCTTTAGCCTATTCTGGAAACAGCGGCAGCATTCTGGACGACACAGAAAAACTTGAGACAGAGTGACGCACATTCGGTGGCATCCGAAAAAGGCAAAACATTCTGGTCACGTCAGTCTACCCATTTTGGAGAGCACAAGTGGAGATGCGCCTGAAACTTGTCGATTATTTTTTTAATCCTACGTGTACTGTTGTTAATGCACTTTTATTCGTAGATCACGCAAGTGCTGACCAATAACAAACAGTAATTCATAAGCATACTTCTGCGATTCGTGATGTACATAACATACTCCGACAGCTAACAACTACAAGGCACTCGCTTTACGCGGTGGGTACGCCATTTTTCGTCAAACATTCAGGTACCTCGCCTTTGTTTGGTTCCAGGTATAACGTGATAACTGCCAACATTTGTTGGACGCAAGAAGAACTACCGTGGCACTCCCTGTCTGTGCATCTAAGATCCGCGTTACCTACCCGCGTCACATACTCAGGGGCTATTTCCAGACTGACAGGTTCAAGCATGGCTGTCCACCAAGATATTATATGTTGTCGAGGCGTAAAGTTTCATGTTGGAAGACTGTACATACTATTTTCTCGAGGCACTGAGGTAGACGAATACTTTTCAGTAACTCCAAAATCAAAGCATATCAAAATTTACCTTACTAATGCCACCATCTCTGTCCATGTTTGTTGAAAATAAAGTTTTTACAAACTGCTAACATCAGCGTTAGTGCATCATCTCATATCTCTGAACCTTACTGGACCCTGTAATTATAAACCTACTTTGCTTATATTATGGGCCATATTTTTTAAGGATTTAACTGTTTCAGTCAGTACCATCAAGAACGGAGCCGACAACTTTTTGACGCTTGTTTTAAATTTCTGGGTCGATCTAATTTCTTGTATGCATTTCACTTGCATTTGACCCAGTGATTCTTTCATGTATTTTTTCCTAAAGCCTTAGCATGTGTTTTTTAAAGTCTGTTTACTTGTACAGTGTGACAGCTGTTAGGCAAAAGGTGGTTGCGAGTTCATCTGTCTTCTCGGAACGATTTATGAGGCAGGTTAGTATACGGTCATGAAACTGCTGCTACGAGAGTCACCGGCCGGACTAGCTAAGATAAACATTTTGTTGTCATCACCAGTTATTTACATATATAGATCAAACTCAAGTGAAAGTCACCTTTTGCAGATTCATCTATTACTTGGACCTGAATCGCAAGCTCACAAACCAGAAACAGAAGATCCACACATTTATGTTAACACGACCAGACGTGGAATGGAAAAAAATGTTTGTGAAGATGGGTAAAGTTTGACTTGATTACAACAGTACATAGGCCTTGTTTATTTAATAATACCAGTAGGCAATCATTGGTGTCATTTTGGAATTCCATGTTGAATGAGTGATAAGGGCAACTTTGTTTTGGACTTAACAAAAATGATCCAAACAGCCAATTCGGACTATGTTCTATTTTTCATGCAGATGTCAAGGCGGATGCATGTGGAAAACGCTTGGTATTGGCCTGGTCGTTTTTGTTGGAGGTAAGCGAATACTACTGCTTACGAAAATGGTTTTAGTGGTACCAATAAGAATCAAGATATCAAGTTGCATTCTGTTAGGAGACGCATCTCTTAACGAAGCAGCAAATGTGATCAATCCGGCTTCGAGTTAATTGATATGTGATTTTAACTCACTCAGTCCATTAAGCTCAACTAGATTGCAGCTGCGCGATCGAACGCCTGTACATCATGTGTACTGTTCTCACGAGTGCATTTTCAAATGTCCCCCACCCTCTGCTGGACCTATAAATGTAGAGCCTCTGTGGCCTAATGGACTCGCCTCGTAATTTTCAAATAAACGCTGTTGCCGCACCTATTCTCCTTCTCGGTTCTGGGGGCAGACGGTTGAGCTCGTATTAAGGGACGATCCAATACATTCATTGACAAAAACATCAGTTACCGCGGTTAACCGTAGAACACAAAATAAATATCCGATGACTTGAGATTAAGTCTTCCTGGGTGGGAGAATATAGAGAACCATAGATTAAACACCTAGTTGGTCAGGTCTTTCATGTAAGATGCTAAGATAATGTTTCTTTTTTGTAACAGCTGACTAGGTCAGGACAGCTTACACAGTCACATAACAATATCTGTTTCCGTTTTAATATGCTTCAGCTGAAGTTAGGTCTATATTGAATCAACGTTCCGTCTTCCAATTTGGTTGCAATCGCTTACAGTTATTTCCGTAAATCATATGCTATCATTCGGAAAATAACCAAACACTCCAGAATATGAAGATGTCACGGAAACAGGTAGTAGGGAAGACCAAAGACTAGAGTATATAGGTAATCATTTTTGCTAGAAAAACCACATTAGAGTTTGATGTATACAATAGTTCCTAACGTCAGTTTGGATTTGCCACCATATTGCGCTAACCAAGATTTGAAACGATCCTAATGCTCCTCCTCAAGATATCGCACGATTCAAACTGCGTTCTACATTTCTACCTTCGGGATCACCTGCACTGTAGGCTGTTTAATCACATTCACTCTGCCAAGTATATTCGTGCGATCAACGAAATAAACACGATATTCTTGAGAATATGCGGTGATCATCTTACGAACCATATTGAATAATGTGTACATGTTCAACAGCAAATCAAACCTGAATATGTAATCCTCCCAGCGTCCGGTTGATTGCTCTCTTTTATCCAACCTGTCCAGTTGTAAAAGAATCATTGCTGCCATTCGTAAGGTTGTCCCCACCTGTGGATAGATTCTTTGTGTTCCGCAATCACTTTCGTGAAAGCGATCATGCACCAAAAAACAAACCCCACAATCCGTTCCAATCATGCCGGTGTGATGCACTGAATCGTTAATCTGTTCATCTAGCTGAGGCATAATTAATTCGGACGGGTGCACTGCTCATAAAGCAAGCGGATTAATTGCGTGATGACTTTGTGACTGAAAGAAAACTGGAAAAATTGGGATATTTAATTTATTTTTAATTCCTTTTAACAGGAAGACCAAATGTGTGCTATCCCTCAAATTAATAACTTCATATACTCCTGCCCTATCAAGTAGATTCCGGTCCATTATACCCACGAAGCAATTGCTTCTAATTGCACGCACTCTTCTTATTATACATATAATAACTGATATGGTTTATTTTGTCAAAACACTGCGGTTTTGTGCGAGTAGAGCTACTTAATCCAGAAATGCTTAACCTTTTTCGAAAACATCCATCCAAACTACATCCTTGCTGCCTAGTCTGAAAACTCTAGTGTCACCCACTGAATCTGATCTTCAATGCATTCGCCCCATTGAGACTTAAACGCCAATCACAGTGAACAGGCTGCTAACATGGAAACGTACGTGATCTTCGCTTTCAGTTTGCTTCATTTTTGATGACGTCCGCTTGATTCCTCTTATCAATCTACTAGAGAAATTATATTTGATGGCGTTTATTCGTCAAATAATTGTCCTCCACATTAGCCGACTGTATCTGTCAGCGCTCCATCTGAATGGATACAACAGCTCGAACACTGTGCGCCATTAGATTAGAACGAACAGGTTACACAGTGTTAATTCGTCAGGCAGTTTCTCCTATAAGACTGCAAGCTCCGTACATAGCACACTGATTTATCGGAACACCGTCATTTAGGTGCATCCATTTCTACTAGAAGGGGAACACTAACCAAGACTGTTTGATCCAGGAAGATCGCCTTACTCCCTCCAAGGTTGCCTCATG
>JTDE01000488.1:165114-188712 GCA_014338405.1 Paragonimus skrjabini miyazakii
AAACAACGTGCCGAAATGCTCTACCAGCCGGGCTACGAAGCCACGCCGAAAGCTCAGAAGTTTTGCATTTGCACCTAGTTTTATCATTGGTTCGAATCCAGCTGAAGTCCAGATTTTTCACAACTGGCTATCTCCTAAATTTACGGATCTACCAACCCACTTATCAATAATACAGTTTTACATTATCCAGTAATCATGCTCACGGCTGACGCCAGTCAGTTAGGCTATATATTGACAACAATCGTTGCTTATGCTCACTTGAGTCGCCCTCAATTTACATTCGAGAAAAAGAAACTCTTGTTTCAGCAGCACGTGATCGCAAGATCTCAGTGAAAGGTACTGCTTATACACGTCTCAGAGGTTAGTTGGTGTGCTTTAGTTTCACTTGGGTCTCACCAAATCAGACGTGCAAGCAAGGTGATACCAGTTCAATCGAGGTCATTGTGCTGTTGATTTGATAGAATGAGTAAAAATACCGTGAATATGCCCGGTTTAGTCATGAGAAGAAGCGCGTAGCAAACAAGCTTGTTTTCAGTGTTTCATCATCGGGCTAAATACAACACATTTATATGGGTTCGACAGGGTTAGTACATCAATAGGGTGAGGGATGGTAGGCATTAATGTCAAGTTAGTCAGATTCATCAAGTTGTTTTTGCAAATCGGTGCTCCAACGTAACAGATCGATCCGGGTTATTGATACACGGCCACGGGAGGTTCAATTCTTTGACCAGACGCTTTTCGGAACAGCGTTGCTGTCGCTTTTGAAAGGCCACGTAATACGGACAGACTTTTTGTCTACGGTTTGCGGTACTCCTAGCTTTATGCTAATTATCATGTGTTTAGCTATAAACTGTTCTGGAGTGTGTTAAATATAAACTGTCTTTCTTCTTCTGCGGTGTCATCTGAGCAAATTTTCGTAACTCTGTCTAGTAAGCATCGGACTAAATTCTTCTTTTGTCTCAAAGGTACAAAACTATTGAAGTTAGTATACTGTCCTGACCAAGTTGCCTTACGATGTAATTTACGTTGTAATGTGCCGTCCTCACGGCGTGACAAGAACACGTCTAGAAATGCTGTACCTACTGGTGACTCGGGTTCCAGGGTGAAGCGGATATTTTTGTGGGCACAGTTGAAGTGCACCAGTGCTTCATTGAGGCATTGTGAGTCATCTGCTATGCATATAATGTCGTCTACATAACGTTTATAAAGAGCTAATGACTTTATGTGATCTGCTTATGAACTACTTTCAAGCTTAGTCATAAAAATATCAGCCAATAAAGGGCCTAACGGTGCACCCATTGGCACCCCATCCTTTTGGTGATATAACCTACCGGGGAAACTGAACTGAACGTTGTAAGTGCAGCGATACAAAAGCTGCTTTAACTCATCTACTGGTATCCCTACGTTTATGTCATTGTTCTCTATATACCGACCGAGAAACTCAATCATCTCACTTAGTGGGATATTTCTAAATAGAGACGTAACATCCAGCGAGAATAAACTCATTCCCTTTGTGTTCAGTTGCCTTACCGTTTCGACAAATTCAAAAGAGTCTCTAGGACTACGAATCGCTAGTTGTCTCCTAACTGGTTCTAACAACTCGGCTAGCCACTTTGCCGTTGCATGATATGGTGAATTACGCATATCTAAAATCGGTCGTAGCGGCACTCCGTTTTTATGCACTTTAGGTAGCCCGTAAGGCCTGGGGATTACACTGCCTACTGACCTAATTCTTTCGAAAGTAGTTGAATCAATCAGCGCTTGTTGTTTCATACATCTCAGTGTCTTTGTTAGTGCCTTTTCAATAGCTACTGTCTTGTCCCTTTCAGTCTTTATACAAACAAATTTGGTTGTATCTGCCAATGGGGCATGCATTTTAGCTAGCCGTTTTAAAACGGGTTTATAATGCAACAAAGCTCTTCCTGCTCTCACAAGCGACTACGTAACCTTTACCCCCGGTCAAAAAGCAAACCCCTTTGTTTTCTGCCAGCCATTGTATCTGTCAATTTTCCTGCATTTGCGGAAACACATACATTGGTAGAAAAGATAGGATGCTTAAAATCAGGGCCAAGGGTCACATCCCGAATTGATAGAGAGTTGCACCGACTAACCCGTCAATGAGTGATACTCAGTGAGAACGAAACGCCGCTTCATCCACTGCACAGCACTTATCGACTACAGACCACAGTGTTAATGTCGTATCTTTGTTTAAGGTATTGATGAACGCTTACAACTCACAAATTCTCAAGTATATTGAAGCATTGTTGATCAGCCATCGATAGCCGGTTTTTATGCGCATAAAAACGATTGACTGTCAACCCTTGTTTACCGTGGGTTTAACCGACAGTACTTTTGATCGTTTCATTTAAGTCTTGTTGGTTTTGTTTTCATACTAGTCATACGTTCGTGACTGACGGGAGCCTGCGAAATGAATTCATATAAACAAGTAAAGTTTGAAGGGATAGAGCTCAAGTTGGCAACAGTTCTGTTAAGAATCAATATCTATTGAGTTTTCACCTTAGTCTTTTAAACATTGTTCGTGACTAGATTATCATGATCACCGACATGTGTCTAACTGTTATTGTGTGACATGAAACACTGCGTTATCGTCGGTTCAAACTCTCTGTGAATGTAGACAGGTGAACTGCTGAGGTGTGAAATGGGCTACACCCGTTAGGACGCACCTACTCACAGCACCAGAAATGTAAGTGGTATAAATGTTGGTTCATAACAGGAAAGTGGTCTTTTCTAATCCTGCTCTTGATGTAAACATACCTGCTCTGCGAAAAAATATTGTTTCGGATATTGGACTGTAGGTTCTTTTTGTATTTTAATTTTCGAGTCATTTGTTATAGATCTCACGACATGACTATTTAACGCAATGTGCACAACATAGCAACGATGCACTTTACTAACCATAAACTCCGTCATGTGCTGGTGGCAATGCGTTGGCTATGGCAGTTGTCTGGATGTTCGAAACGGCTAAATAAGGTTCACACTTCGGCTCACGTCTCCCAGTTCGATACAGGGCGATGGTTAACCAGTTCCGTAGTTTTTTTTCCAAACGCACGTTTGGTGATCTTCTCAAATATCCACTAAACATTAACAACCGAACGAATTAACGGTCACTTTATGGGATCAGTTGGTATGACGTCCATCTTGAAAGACACAATTATATTGAATCATAATTTTACTGCCACGTAAAGGATGGTCCCCTGAAACGTGTTTTTAAACGTTCGACTTAGAGGCTGATTTATTAAATAACATTTCCAGGGCATTTCAAGTTATATACTTTTTGTGTCAGCCTGTGTGAACAGGGATTCCTAATTACCCCTCAACAACCCACATGATAATTAGTTCAAGGTAATCACTTTATCATACGGCGCTCTCAGGCTGACAAGGCTGATGGTATACTGTCTTACTGGAGCATTATTCTTGAGATAGTGAACAAAAGTTATACTTTGTTTCAAACGAATAATGCAGTTCGACTGATGTGTTGTTATGATCAGGTATGTGACAGAGAATATCAACTTTCGTGAACAAACTGCCAGCTAAAGTGGATGATATTCCAACACATATTTATGGGCAAGAACATGCACCGAAACACCCGATCCAGGCAGCTATCTTACTATGCTGTTCAAAAATGTTCCACTAGTTTCAGATGCTTATGATGGCACTATAAACAAATGAAATTGTCAGATCATATTTTGATCTCCGTTCAATCAGCAATAGGAAGATGCATGGATTACAGTGTATCACTGTGAGCTACTATTATATGTTTTAGTAACCAGATTGTCCGCCATATCGTTTATTTTTGGAAATCACCAAAGCTAAGTTTCGGTAAACTGGTGAATGGTGTACATTAAAAGGCTCTGTTCTTCTTTTTCCACTATTTAAACATAGTAGTTTATGTAAATTCCATTGCAGTCCACATTACGCAAGATTTTGCCGTTATGTTGTAGTCATCAAGAAGGAGTCAAAAATGAAACATATAAGTAATAGGATAACAAATGTAAGGTGTAAACATACTTCCGTTAATCGACTACACAGTACATCACATGGATGTCGAAAATTTTTGAGCATCACGAAGCAGTAGATGTAGAATTTCTCGGGCGATCTCCATAAAAGATGGTTCACTTTGTGAGTGTAGTAGGATTGTTTAAATTTTGCACGAGAAACATGATTGCATAAAGGATGTTTGGACGACTTTACCGTTACAGCGGGAGGATTTGACATAGTCAACTTTGCCTTTTGAGAGTCGCGTCAGACAAGGTTCATAATGCTACAGTCAACACGAACTCTTCCTGTAGCCTATTGATCTAAAATGTAGCGTTGAAATATCGCTCACTGTGGACGACAGTCCGGTTGTGCAGTTGACATTTCCATATAAACCTCGAAATCTGATCCCCATTCAGTCACTTACGACTTTACGTAATGCGTTCAAACAACATCACACTCAGTGAAGCGTTGCGATTCAACGGATCGCAGTTCTATTGCATATTCTTGCATTTGACATGGAAAATTCTTTCGAACCCTGAAAACCTTGACCTTCTAGATCACTAATCACTCTATTCACATTGTGCATACATTGACAACCTGTCGAACCAACTTCATGGTGGATTGATGATCACTGACTGCTTACTTGCTGTTCTTTGTCAACGGAGTAATTTAATTTCCATGCCAAGATGCAATCGGTAACCTTTAAAAAATTCCCATTGGTGATAAACTTTACGAAACTGTTTGCTGATCATAAATAAAGCTTAGGGGTTGGAACTGAAGTGTTTTGAACCGGGAATCTGACAGTGACAGGTGGGACCGGCTATAACATAGATTGCACGATCGAGAAAAATCTGATGTGCGTCAGGGGAAACGACGGAAGGGTGTTTGACTACGTGATCATCGAACATCATATTCTGCCACTCCATTAACTTTGAGAGTAAACCCACCGACTGTTCGAACAACTGTCGCATACGGCTGAACAGCCTCCACCGGCCTTGACTCAATCAGTGAATTCGCGGCCCCAGTGTCAGCCAAACAGTACTGCGAACTACCAATGATTTCTGAATTTGCTTGAACTGCCGTCTTATCAACTGCCTCTATTACGAGATCTCCATTCCCAGACAAAAGACAACCATTGAACCGTTTATTTAGGTATGGCTTTTTCCTGCCAAGTGGGCAAACCATTCGCTAGTGTCCACATCTTCCGCATCTATAGCAGACGTCGCTACAGTTATCATCCTTCCTCACCTTCAGAGCCGTCACTTCCTCAGTCGACGTTTCCACTGAGCTTTGAAGGTTGTTCAGTCTACTTGGTTAGCTTGCCTTCAACTGGTTGACTGTTGGGAAATTTTCTGCCAGTGATTGTCGAGCCGCATCAGCCAGTTGTTCCATCGGATGCGCGATGAGAGCAACCCTGAGCTGATCTTGCACTGTTGGTGGCATTCCCGCCAAGAACTGGTCTGTCAGCGTGCATTGCTGTAAATTCTGGTCCAACCGTGACACGGCTCTTGACAACGCTGCCTTCGGTGACGCAACATGAACAAGAGCGTCACCTGCCGGTTCGAGCAGGGCGCCTTTGAACCGTCACATCGCCTCTCGGTTGGTGTTTACTCCGCCACATCCTCGAAGTCCTCCAAAAAACTCCGGACATCCTCATCCTCAAATAGCCGCGGTCACGGGAGCTTCCTCTTTCAATCCTGGTCATGGCACCAATTGTTATGGGCCAAGAAAACGGATGGTGCTAGAGATATTCATTCAGGAGAGCAACACGAGGGTTATGCGTTTCAAAATGACAACAAACGAATACACTCATCTGCGTACGGTACTGGTCACAGAACGTCACGGTTACTACAAACGCCGACTGGTGATTATCACAATACCTCCAGGTGATGTCCTTTTGTATGAACTGTCAAAATGAACGCATGATGTCAATCAGTGTTAAACCCTGATCGAGTTGGATTGTTGATAGTGCAGTTTCCATGCAGAAATAGACTGGATTAATGGGGGACCAGAATAATGTGCGGTAACATCACTTCAAATGGTTCTACTTTGAGTCCGTCAGATATGAGTGAGTATCTGTGGGACCTCAATTCTATTGCCAAAAAAGTAATTTTATTTGAAGATGGTGAAAATCCTACTAACAGGTGCTGCTATGGTGGGAAATCTGGTGATCGTTCTTCTATACTGGTTTCACGCTTGTTTAGTGTATCGGGCAAACGCTATTGAATAGGATTGCTTAACACCTTCAGCCTGTTAAATCAGCGTAACAGCCGGACACGACCCAAAGACATGTAAAAAGGAGGACAATTATACTTTTTTGTCCAAAAACAAGCGCCAGTAGGTGGAAGAAAAATCATTTTGTGTAAAAGTAGATATGGCTTACTGTTATCAGAATATCGCTCAGAGTTGACAAGTTATGCCGTTCCATGCAAATAAAAACGTCCACTTGCTTCAGGTCAATATGCAAACATATGTCACTAAATACTTCAGCATTATTTTTATTTAACTGGTTCAGTAAATAAGTAGCGCCTTTCCAACGGGTTTGAATGACTGACTCAACTCCCCCTTAAATTGTCACGCATGACTATAAAACTTTTGTGGCTTTTGTTACAGCAGGTGAGTAGTCTTGTCTAAAAACTCACTATTGAAGCAAGTAGAAAGAGAAGCGCTGAACGATGACAAGAACATACCCCCTCCAGTTACGTTGGAAGCTTGTTACAAACTTCATGGTTTGAATGAAATCCGTTAATTCTCAACATCAGACAACAATACATCAGTGGTTAGCACTGAGGCTGATAAAGAAAACAACAAGCTTTAGACTGGATATAAAAACAAATGGAATAGATGGGGCTAACTACCAAAACAATTTTGTCTACGAAAACACTTGGCGTTTAAGTACCCACACTTTGTGAACCAACTGCCGAACTGTGAATGAAAATAAAGCTTCATCAGCAAGACAGCTTCCGTACGACTTTCACTGCCGTGCTTCATTATCTGCACGCACTTCACGGACAACTCGGCCAGTCAGTCATAACTTTCAGGTCACTGAGTCTCATCAGCCTCCATCTTACATGAAACATCCAGTCGCCGAATCTGTGATAGGCGAGGGTTCCAACTTCGGTCGTGAGCTTGATCTACTGCGGCTAATCCTTTGGTAATCGACTTCATTAATCTCATTCAGGTCCCCTCGCACATCAAGCCACTCGACAGCGGAATCGTCACAAAGTGTTCCTCATGGGAGACGACTTGTTGACATCCTTAATACGCGAACTGACCGTCTGTGTATGCTTAACATTGGACGAAGAAACTTGCTTCAAATGAACTATGAAATGCCAGCCTTCTAAATGTTTCGTTGTTTACTTGCTGATGACATATGGTGCGGTAGTTGGGCACAAACATCGATGGTCAAATACCCGGAAAAAGTTCACGTCTTCTACCCTGAGTGGCCAAGTTTCGGAGATGTAAATATATACAGCTCTCACAGTTTCATTATATACACCAACTTTAAAACAGAGATGGCTGTCTATCGCTAGCAATGTCCTAGACTGGCAAATACCGACTTAGACCCGGAAATATCAGCCTTTATTTCGTTCGCTTTACCTTCGACGCTACTGATGTAACTTCCCAGGTACATAAAACTGGTCAACCATCTCCAGAACTTCATTGTCTATTATTGACTATAGGTAGGCATAACGGCCATACAAAAGCCCTATGCACTTTAAAGCCGTAAACTGTATTATCAAATATTTCGGGGAGCGCAAAATGGCTTCCAGAATTGTCTGTGCTATCTGAGAGTTTTCAAACAGCAACACTTTGTCAACCAGCTTAACGAGACCATCAAAAGTCAAAACGTGTCAAACAAGCTCATCTTCAGTGTGTCATCTTCAGGCCAAATACCACACAATAAATACGTGAGATTAGTTGTCAAGCCAAGATTGTGCGGAACTTAATACAGTGTGAATCTAGTATCAGTTGGAGATTACGGACATAGTTATTATGGTACAGTGTCATCTGTTCTAACAACAGGAGACCATGGTAACTTCACAATTCGAACAAAAGACATGCGCGAATAGATTGAGGTTTCGTAGCCGGATTCCGATAGCCTCCACAGCGGTTAGGATAAGACATTTCAACTCTCTGATGTGCACACGTGTGACACGGTAGATCGGCTTGAATGCAATGTTCACATTGACTCTTTGACCCGTATGAACTGAGTGAACCAAAATTGTGCTGGGAATCCTCCGTTTTTGACTGGTCGTCAGCCAAGCTGGATGGTGTCCACGTATTCTCTCCGACAAGCGCTTCATTGTTCGACCCCAAGAGCACGAGAACAGGAAAAGCAGAATGAATAGATACAAGACGAGTTGGCGGTACTGGGCACCGCGCCTTCGAAGTGATGGCGTACAACTGGCTTGGAGGTGAACGTTAGTCTTGGTTGTGCAGCGTAAAATGTCTCCATCACTGGGAGTGTCGAAACTTCTGGTCAGCGATGCATTTGATAGTTCGTCCTTGTCAGGCAATTTCATATAGACGGCTTGCCGCCCAACAGATAGCTCACAGTTTGGCGGTTCCCTTCGTTGTATGTTGTATTTGTCGGAATATCCATTAGACCGAAACGTTTCACATAACAGCTTGAGCTCATTGCCTAGCATGTCCTCGGTACACATTTTGTAAATAGTTTTTTTCAGACGACGTATCAAGTTCCGTTTCTGATTCACTGGAGCGAGCTGTAAGATCGGGTTTACTGGCCATTCTACGTCCGCTTCCTCTGTATGCTTAGTTGAACCGATCCATCAGGACGTTTTAGTAGTGCAACACCAAGGAAAGCTAGTTTTCCACCTTTTTCCATTTTCATAGTGAACCTTAGCTCCTTGTGAACTGAATGATATCAGGCAGTCAGTATCAATGTTGTTATCGATTATACAAAAAATGTTATCTGTATACCGGTTGTGCAGCTAGCACTGATCTATCAATCCTCTTATCTTTGTTTGTTCTATCATCTCCATGAAAATGTTAGCCAGCAGTGAGCCTAGCGGTGAGCCTATTGTGACCGCATCCTTCTGGTGACAGATTTCTCTATCAAACTGAAACTTGATGTCCTGTGGGTAAACTAATAAGAGGTATCTAAAATTCTCATCCGACATTCCGAATTACATATCATTCGAATCAATCAATTGTCTCTCTAGGTGACATGTTCGTGAACAGCGAGCATACGTCCAATGAAAGCAATCTTTCATTATCAGTAATCTGATCTATAGATTCAAAGAACCGAAACGCATCTTTGAGGTTGTTTGCAGCTAGTGCGTTGCGGATTGGTTCTAAAAGATAGGTGAGCCATTGAGCTAGAACATGATATATTGATTTCGTCATGTCTAAAATCGAGCGTAGGGGCACGCCGTCTTTATGAATTTTACGTAGGCCGTAGAGTCTTGGTATAGTTGAACCCATTGGTCGCACCCGCTCGAATACTGAAGCGTCAATTCATCCATTTTGTTTCATGTTTTTTAAGAACTTAGAGGTATACTTCTAAGTTGCAAGTTTATTGTGTTTTTCAAAATCCATTCTTCGAAATATGATATCGTCCTCTAGTACATCGTTCATTTTATTTAAGCACGATTAGTTATCTAACAGCACTCTTCCCGTGCCTTGCAATACACTATGAGTGAACTCCGGCTGTTTGTACATCCTCCAATGGATATAATTCCTCGCTCCACTCCACCTACGGAACTATGGTTCAAATCATTCTAGTGTTTGTTGGTGACATATCAACGTGCAAAATGCTTCATTTACATATCTCGCTTCCTCCTCATGCTGTATTGCTTTATATAAGCCATCAAGCACGTTTCACTCTCCAAAAATTGTAGGACCGAAAACATTATACAGAAAGATATGTTTTCCGTTCTGTATGAATATTTGCCTATATGACTTCGTGGATAACATTCTCCTAGAATTCTGAATAAATAAAGCCTTAAAAGAAAACAAGTTGCCCCGAGCATTTCTCAATATGGTGTGAAGGAAATTCACCCGTAATTGCTTTCACTATGGATGCAGTGGGAATTGAAACCAACAAACTTATTTATTTCGAATGATCCTAAGTTAAACAATTTGTAACTGAAAAATTCAGTTTGTTTGTCGTATCAAAATGGATATCATGCGTCATCTGCGCAGAATGAAATAGCGATCCAGCTATCTCAGAAATTCTACCCCCTGTTCAGTTGTGCATTATCCTGGCGTTCACTGCGTAGTAAAAACCAGATCTAATTATGTGATCTTTTGTGACATGATAGCCGATAATGCAGTTCATTATGTGACCGAAAACGACATTAATTTAACAGCTACTGGATAATTCAACAAAATGTGATTTTAGAGTTTAAGTAAATGAAATCTCAGTGTGTTCGAACAATGTTCTTTTGCTTGTTGAGTAAGTCGCTTTTGAGAATGAAATCAAGCGAACCCAATAATAAACTTATACACTCTAAGGTGAAGTGTACAGCACCGATTTGCAACTGCAGTTAACAAGTAAGATTTGTTGATCATACCATTGTCTTGCTGTTGACTTGGTTATTACAAATTGCAAATTGCACGCAACTGAATTTTGTACGCAAAAGGCTTTCATAATCAGATAGACTTCGCAGCTCGCCGCTTTAAAAAACAGCACAGGTTTACAGATATTCCCTATTGTGTCCAGGTTGAGGATAGACAGAGGCTCTTTGTAAGGCAAAACATTTAACAGAAAACGTTTCAGTATTACAACTGTGGAATCTTGTTTACTTCAATGTTATCCTTTTCGTTCAAGTTTGTTGAACATAACTTGTTCTTTGAACTCATTTCGAAACTCTCAATAAACTTCACATACAAACTATGTGACATTTGTGGGTTTTTCTATAAGTCCGTTAGAAGCTAATATTTCGCAAAGCATTGAATATCTTATCACCAAAGAATGTTTAGACCTAATAATTGATAGGAACCTTGTCACCAGACTTGTCTACCATGCACAGTTTACTTTCCCATTCACATCTTTGCACACAAATTTTAATAAACCTATTGCCTTAATGAAGTTTTAGCAAACATTCAATGTCCTTTGAAGTTGACTAGTAAACCCCGTACTTTATGCGACTTTTGTCACCTGTGAAAACGATATGTATTCCTTCGGGTGTTTATTTTATAAGTTACCTAGATGACTTTTGACAGGCAGTTCTCGAGTAGTCGAATAAATTTCCTTACTAATTGCTTATATTCCGGATCTCTATTTATAGTTATGGTATAAAATTGCTTAACGTTATCTAGAACTTTAAATCTGTATTGTCTGGCGGGTTTTTAAAATCTGAGTTTAATGTCTGTTCCTCTGTTCCCATCATTCCAATGCATGCAATGGATTTTGATCTACAGAATTATTTGGGTAGGTTGAGATGTATTTGATGAATCAACTATCGCGCTTTATTGAACTGCTGTTACAGACCACCAGAGTTCGATATCTTCTTATGACATTTATACTTGTTTCACGCTCACGGATGCAAAGATAACATCCCGATAAATTTATGCCGTGAACGGGCTTAGTTGCCGATTAATCCGTCTTTTCCGAATTGCATTCGAGAATTCATTATAACGTCTGAATATCTTCACCTACCTCAGTCATAATGCTCTGTAGATCAGCGATTTTTGTCAGCTGTCACAGCATGGAGAATGCATATTTATTTTAGTTATATATGATTATTTAGTTGGTCCTTGCGTGAAAATTCTTTTTGAACGAAGTTTCGACTATATCAAGTCGGTTGAGTGTCAGCTAGTCCACTTCACACTTTTGTATGCAGGGCTGATCCTGTGCTTGTGAAATTGGATAATAGCAAATTAAAGACATCTGAGGGTTGTTTTTGAATGGAACATCCTGAACTCGGATTTCTCAACAAGATGTACCTTTCAGTTGGCCGTTTTCAAATGTAGTGCCTCTTTGTGAAGGACGTCAGTTAAGGAACTAGTTTGAATACAAATGTTTTGATTAAATGTGAGTGATGTTCAACCTGAGGTTTACAAAATCCTCGTCGGCTCAATACTCTGAGATATTACCGGACAGCTTTGATGAACATGGAGATTTCTACCTAACTCAGGAGTGATAAATACGAGGTCATCGATTAGAGTCAACAGAACAGTTAGTAAGTCCTCTGTCGAGTCGATCGGACAATCTGAACGTAATTCACCAAAAAAAGTAGTTCTGTTCATATTTTGGCTCCAACAAAATGAGGTCGCTGAGGCTGTGGGGTTACGGCTACCTTCGGAATATGCGATCGGTACTTAACACTTCTCTGGGGGCACGGCGGTAGTTATCCTTGATGTGTACATGGCACGGTCAGTGAGTTACTTAGCTAACATGTGTAGATATAGTGGAAGTATAGCGTTGATTTAGGTGACTGAATAACGACTGGTCAGTGTTGGACGAAGTCACTCAAGACACTACAGTACTCGCAAACCTCCTACAGATTCACTATACTATGGTTCACCAAAAGCGAGTTACATCTAGCCTTTATATCTCTTGACCACGGTCTACCGCATTCTAAACAGATTTGTAACTTTTGGTCTTTATACATTCCAGTTCTTCTACAACAGACAAAAACCGTGCAGAAGGTTCACATCCTAATTTACAGGCGCCGCTTGGTTCGATACTCACCTTATAGCAAGGAATATGTATTATACTAAACCGATTCTCCCGATTTGACTGTCAGCGCGACTTACCAATGCGCACGTAATTTCTGTTAGTAAAACGTTTCTAATTACATAAAGAAGCATAACGTTAGAACAAAATCACAAATTAATTTCATTAATCCCGCGCTTAAAGAAAAAACACAAGCTGGGAAGATAAAATGATTATAGTTGAAAAACGGAAAGGAATCCTGTTCTCACTCTGGTTTAACTGTTTGTCTTGAAGAATTTTAACCACATCTATGTAGGTAAATTTCAAGCAATCACGTCTCCGCTTCATTGTCACAGATGTTATCTGCAAAGCAATCAGATGCAGCACAGCTACGATGCGATGAATTAACAAGGCGTTTGCTATTGGGTTACAAGTTAACATCTTAGTCAATGCTAATACTAAACTGGTCACAACTCACAAATTTCTGAAGGGATTCTACACTGAATTTAGACCAGAAACTGAGCGCTTACTCAAAAATATTTGGCCCTTACTATCAAGTTTGCAATAGTTGAAATTGCTGACAGTAAGTAGGGGTCTTGGTTGAGTTGAACTGAATAATACCTGAATAATGCAGCCTTTAGTTTTCTTGAAACCTCCTGGCAGCCTATCTTAAACAGAAGTAGCGTACTCTAGTTGTCTTTGTTACAACCTGTCAGTAGTGAACATGTTCGCTACGGGCTAGATTTGAACACCGAACACTCAATTCTCAGTGAACTTTGTTGGCCACTTTGACAGTGACCTCACGCTATGATAGGCCACTCGTGGCTAATGTGAAGCAATTAGGGGAGTTGGATGTCTGCCGAAAGTGATAGCGTGAATACCGGTGGCCTTTGGTATATATAATTTTTTGCTGTTAAACATAAGTTGAATATCACTGGACCAATGCCATTTTACAAAATCGATCAAAAATTCATCAAATATTTTGAATGTGGCAGTTTTATCACTTAGCATTAAGGTGATCAATGATTAGTACTCACTTTTGCAGAAGGAATATTCTTACTGAAATCAAAAATAGGTTGATGGCAAAGTTGTGTGTTAGGAATAGACATAGAGTTGACCGCAGTTATCGATTAATTACATTGATAAGATTATACGTTTATTGATTATGGACGGAAAGTTAGTTCTGAGCATCTAAAAATAAATGTTAATATTTCATATTGTCATAACAAACCTTGCATAACATTTTCGTAAAAAAATTCATGGATTCCTAAACGACAAAACAAACTTTTATACCGTGAATTTAAGCATTCATGCATATTTTTCAGACAAATTTTGAAGTCGCTTGTTCTTATTTCAAAATAAATTATAATAAGTTTGATAATAACATTGATGGGAGAAAAAGGTTTGATTTTTTTCGCTGCTGGATTCTCCGTTTAAGAAAAGTCGAAGGCTTTGACAATCCACACGAAGGAAATATCGTACGAATTTTCCAGTCCCAATCTATGTGTGGAAATAATATTTAAAAAAATTGAAAATTAAATTTATTTTCTGTTCCCTCCTTTACAATGAATTAGTTGGTGTATGCGACAGATTTTGTTCTCATTGGCATTAGTTTTGTGGTTTGTAAGTTATGAAGCACTGACATTTTGAAATCTGATCAAGGGATCCAGGACCATTTCATGAAACCCTTATCTCCACTTGGTTGTTGGCGTTTTTAATCGCCTTGATGGAAATATTCTTTGTTCATAGTTTTAAGTGACATTACTCATATCAAGACGAGGTTTGTCATACAGTTTTATTGTGTTTTTCACGTTGACAGCAACTTATTCACTTTGAAGTTTCCACCCATCAGCAACCTTGCCCGCAACATGATGAAATGTTTGCAGATGAGATAAAGTGAGGCACAAAAGGCAGAATACATTAAACAAACTGGTATAGAGTAAAACTGGAGCTATTAACTGCAGAAAACAATGTTAGTTTAAGAGGGATAGCACCGTATTATGTTTACTTGCCAATATCAAAACAAAAATAATTCCGGTCACGTTTTCATGAAACAACATCAATGACCAAATCAACATTGACTTCATATTCGGTACGACTGAATTATATTATGTAAACGCTCGGCTACGCTTTGTTGCGAGTAGCCTTCAGGTTATTCGATAGCTTCAAGAGTAGACACAGCAACTTTTCTGTCAACTTCAATCGATGATCCTTTGTGTCACTTAGAAGATATTATAGGATTTTAACAGGTTAATTTTCTCTACTAAGCAGCTAACGTAAAACATACAAATTGCACACCAGTGGCCCGTGTTAAATAGGAAACTAACAAACTCAAATTGTTTTAAGTTTTCAAGCACTAATGGTTCAAGTAGTTTCCTTACAAAGTTGCTAATTGTTTCGGTGTCTGACGTGTACACGAAACCGGCCAATGTTGTCAATTTAGCAGTACTTCATCAATCACTGACCGCTCCGAGTTATAATTACTGAACAATATCGTAGACGATCTGACCCGCTAAACCAGGTAGCCAACGTGCGGCTGATAGTCGACAGGATTCTTTGATAATGCTACAGTTACCTTTTGGCTGTGAAATTAATAGCTGTTTATGAATAGAATTCACCACACGCTGATGTAAATGGAGATCTGGACCAGAATCTGCCGATGCAGTCTTTATTTTTGTCATGTAACCAGTTGTGGCATTGGTGAGCGAAACAGTGAAACTATTTGGTTTGCCTTCTCAACTATTTGAGTAGCTGTAGAATGTATACAGTTTACTGGTTTCATGTTAGTGTCTGGTGGACCAAGTCGAAATGTTAACGTCTTACCACAAATATGATGATCTGGTCTACTTGTCACTTACTAACTACTATTTCAACAACTAATCTCTATGTTCAGTAAAGCATGATCCTTAAATATGAACATTCTGTGCCCTTCTGAATGTCATTTTTACCCTATATGTTTTATCGTTATATTTTTCTATCATATGAGAAATAAAAAACGATGGAAGCATTTTTACATCTTGGTCAACCATCAAAATTTGAAGCTAAAATCAATGAACTATCAGGCTGTGGACATTTGTTGTTCGTCATAACTCAAATCTGCAACTACTGCGCTGATAATTCGTTTTCTTATCTAACGGTTTTAATCTACAGGTATGTATCTCAGAATTTTGCTTATTTTTAATCTAAGCTGACCAATGTACACGGTCTAGACGTCTACCGTTTCAAGTTCACTATCCGGTGTTTAATAACAATTTATACAATCTTTTGTGTAATTGGGCGGTTCGGTCTATGTAGCACCCTTCTCATCAGCTATTCCGTTTTCGTGTAACATCCGTAAGTAATCGTTATAAATCGTATGGCTTTATACCTTTTCCCCCATCTGGCTTTTTTCCTATGTGACCTGGTTTAATTCATTTCTGATAAACAGTTTTTAGCCGTTGACAAATGACCTTGCACATCACCTTTTGATAAGTAGTATGCACCGCAAGTGGTATTCAGAGAGTATTTCTTGGTTTCCAGTTTGTCCGGTGTGCGAACCGCTATTTTTGGTGATATTCAGCAAATACTGTGCTTATAGCTTATAACGTCTTATCTCTACTTTCTTTTCTGCCAACCAATTCTTTTCCCCGTTAATCTTGTTTGTTCTTCTCGTATGTTTGTATACTTATGGATATCATCAGCTCAGTCGTTTACTACACGGTTGAAACTTTGACCTATACCATACAGTTCTGTTCTGTTTGACTTGGTTTGACCGCAAGTTTCAAATTCAGAGGCAGTTGTTTCAACTAATACTCATCAAAATAAAAAGTCGGATTCAATATTTGCTTATGTCAAATCTTAAAATTAATACACCATATTACATCACTCCGACTAGGATGGTGAAGTATGAATTTTCCAGCTGATCGCATCTACAATTACGGTTCCCACAATCAGAAGGATTGCTGAAAAACGTTCATTATTGATGATCACGCTGAGAAGCCAATGTTAAAAAAACCGATAGTTGGTGAGAATGCCGATTTTACCCATACATTCAGTGTCAACATTATATTTAACTACAAAATATTTGATGCGGGAACCAACGTCTTCTCTTTAAAACAGGTAAACAGACAAACTTTTATTGCACTCAGGAAGTATGCCAATTTGCTTCGGAATGCGTGTGTCCTGTTGGTAAACCGTCAATCTTGTGTACACACTCCAGCTGCCATTGTGTACGGGTCACGTGCGTGCAACGATCGAACGTGAGGAGGTTTAATCGGAATTAATTGGTCCCAGTGAATTTTGACACACGATTGACATGTCATCGGTTTACGCATCGATGAGCATTTTCCATCATCAAGAAGTTGATCGGAATGCCGGAAAAGTGTACAACATCTTACGCCTAAGGATACTATCAACGCTTTCGCATTGACCATGGTTTACTAAACGCAAGTGATGACGTTTGAAAAAGCGTTGCGTAAAATGTGTATACTAACGGTAATACAATTCTGTTCGTAATAAAATAATTTTTGTCAAGGCTAATCGACTTTAGCTAATTTACTAAAGTACAAATCAGTAACTTGGGCTCTGCAACCCGTATATCCACGTCCCCATCCGCTTAGGCTTAGTAATAGTACGTGTAGTTCTACTATATCCGTTAAAACTGCAGTCTTTAGCATATAATATGTTGATTAAATTAGCCATGAAAACATAATTTATACAGGAAATATTTATCGTCGTTCAGTCATTTTTAATTAATCACGGAAAGTGGCTGCACACTCTTTGATGTAACTATAGGTTATGTTTCTATTTCGAATTGAAATGCATAACAGATCTGCAGTTGTTGACTTAGTTAAAACAAAATTTAGACCGGAACTAATAAAAAGCCACAGGTATTTTACATTAGGTTCTGTCGGTTGGGATATGAGGAACTAATAGATCAGTAGGTCAGTGTAGTTATTTTGAAAAACCATAATGACTGAGTAGGTTCTGGTTCCAAGCAAATATGGATATTTGGTGATATACTGGAATTAATAGGAAAACAGAGAAGAAAACGATTACAGACTTCCTCAGGTTAAAGTTTCTACTATCAATCAACAGTTATCAGTGAGATTTTTGAGTGAAAACTCAATTACGGCTATACAGGCCCTAACACCACTGGTGATAGTCAGATTGTTTATCGCCGACAAGTTAGTTTTAAAATGCTAACAAGAAAATGATTGACGGGTCACAATAATATGTATTGTTATTTCCACGCACAGAAAGGTGATGCAAGATGGCTTGGTTTTACGTGATTATTTTGCTTTGTCTTCCAACATTGTGTTTCACCAAGGTAGTTTTATCAGCAAATTGGCATGCTGTAAGCAAAGTGTGTGCAATTAGATATCAGGTACCAGGTCAGTGTAGCGAAAAGTCTAATGAATAATAGGGTTTAGAATTGCAACTGTTAACTCGATAGGAAGACGATCTGCAACAAATCACATTTACAATTTAGAACAATTTATCTTTGTGTAGAATACAACGATAAATTTTACGAATTTACGCTGGACGTTTCTCGTAAACACGAATGATTTCATCTTGGTTGCAGGAAATATTATCTGATACCATGACGAGTTGAAGTAAAAGGTGTCAAAGATAAGGCGTGAAATTTGCCAGTATAATTCTAGGAGTGCACTAACAACATCAACAAACATATCCTTTGGAATACAATGAAATATATCCACTGAAAGGTTATTCACAATCATGGTGTATGATACAAGCCCGCCTCAACACACTTAAGTAATCAAGCAGAAAACAATCAGTTTGTTCACAATGTCGTTAAACCTATTTCAACAATACTTATGTGCTACCCCTGCATGAAACGTCAAGATTGGTTTTTAGCATGTTACTTGCATGTTACTTACACTCTTAAACAAAATTAACAATTCGTTTTTTGGCAAAGATCCGATGTGCTCATGAACATATATGATTAGAGTCATTTCGCAGCTACCAGCCGACTCGAATTTGACAAATAACAGAACAGGACTACGGTACTGGATGCACTGTACATTGTGCACATTATGTACTGACTGAAGTATTATTTTTTTTTACAAGTAAAACAATTTTTTGTTAACATAAAACGTCCCCATCTGTGGCACATACTAGGAAGTCAAAATTCCTTTCAGTTGATCCTGTCTAATTCTTCCCTGTGACTCCGCCTAACTAGACGCCAGTTGTTTTTATTCTCACAACCCACGTCTCGAATTACTAATTGCTCCAGCTCACCTCATTGAATCCCACTCACATACCCATACACCCATTGTTATTTATCAATCGCACCCTCCCCACGCCTATGAATAAGGCCTTTTCGCAGGCCGCCTTGAAACTGTTACCAAGTCATCGGTCTGCCCGAAGGCCAATCCGGTCACATTTTGTCGATTCGTCGTTGCCTGTCGGTCACCTGTGCTTGCAGTCATCGTGTTTTTGGACCATTGACGGCCTATTGTGTCCAAATATTGTATCTTATACCGCGAACTCGAACGACTTGAGGTGTGTTTCCTGCAACTGGTCATATTGTTTATGTCAATAGTACTACGTTTCCAGCGGCTCCACTGGCTTTTGTTATTTGGCGTCGTTGATTTTACGTACATTACTCAACGTTCGTCGGAAGAACGTAAACTATCAGTTTCAGAACACAGAGCATGACGAACATTTGCTTTCGATAATTCATCATCGAATCAATACAATTATAATAGAAACGAAAAGAAAACTAAGATATCTGATTGATCGAAATCAACGTCACAACATGCTCATATCAGTACACACAAAGATGCCGTCACTCGCTATCCTGGACACAGAATAGGTTAACGTCTCGTGATCGATATCTGATATTTCGTTTCGGGTCAGTGACCTATGCTAAACTTTCGCTAACTCGCTGGGTCAGGAATTTATTTTATCGGCTAAGCAAATATTTCGTTGGAGATCAGGACAGTCGGAATGGGTAAACTATACAATAGATGCATTCATATTGCGAAATAATATATTTTTACTAGGCAGTTTTGCGACATTTCTAATTTGGTGGGGGGCCAGTTGTGAAATGTTTAGGCTTTGACTGGAGTTCAAACACTGCCGGAAACTGAAGTACTTATTACCGGCAGAATCAATGAGAAAGACCTTCTGGTTACTTAAGGTGTTACAGTTAGTAGGATGACTGAACAGCGGTCCTGGAACTGGAATCCACAGCAGCTAGGCGAACCGTCATTACACTATAAACCAGGCCACCCTCGTATGCCAAGCGACTTGAACGTATCCCCGACGACTACTTCTTTAGTGGCATGATCAACTCTGTTTGTTTTTACACCACCAAACTTCATTGTTTGCGTTGGTGTTTTTATAAGGTGCCAGTTACTAACAGTTGATTTACGTGCACAGATACCACTGAGTTCCAAGTTGTATATCATTAGTGATTACAAATTTTTTGCACAGAATCAGTTTGATCTGAGTAAACCTTTAACATTTCGACGTATTCTCCTTGAATTATGTGGTTTCTAGCTACTGTGCTACACTACGTATAACCATAAATAATTAAAGATTACTCTAAACATGTTATACAGCTTTATAGATCAGTTGGTAGAGCGCCTTCCACATCTGAGCATGCTATTTCCTACAGTAACTTGAACCCAGTCGATGTTTGTATTTTTTACAACTGGGGCCGTGGTAAACTATTACAACACTTCATTCAGTAACTTTCGAAATTGGATACTATACTCGAGTTTTGCTCTTGTCAGAGCTCGTTAGCAATGTATTTGCTTGCCACTACCGGGGCAAGAACTGCGATCATGCTTTCATGTGGCAACCCTGTTTGGTCACATCGCCCTTGATTTCGCAATTGACCAGACTGAATTATCGTATGTTAACGTCCAACTAAAAAATTTTGTGGATAACAACCAGCTTATGTGATCGTCTTGAGAGAAGGTACAGCGACAGTTCTATTAACCGTGATTGATGGCCCAGCGATCAGGACTACTCTATAAGTTCAATTTGTAGAAATCATTTAACTTATTCAACAGTCTTTTGATCATTGGTGACGTTCAGTTAATATAAATCAAATTCACCATTGTGGATATATAGTTTACGAAACATACAGTGATTTTCAAAAACTTTGTAACATAAGAATACATACAACTTTTACGCCATCAACGAATCTTGTGAAAACAGGTGTATTAGAAATCATTGAGCGTTGACAGTATTGCACAAGATGACAAAAAACGTCCTGAAGTTTTCATGCTATCGTCAGCACTTCAGAGCCAAATAATTTTAGTATGATTTCGCATATCTTTGAACACTGCATGTTACTAATTATAGGAACAATCAGTTGGCTAGCCAATACGAGAAGAATGTAGTAGTCAGTCTTAGAGAACACAAAATCAGTTAGTTTGTGTGGTGGCTACTGTGATAGAAGACTACTAACACTGTCCGTGTTCAATGTGCATGTATTAAATTCTTGCGTAAGAGACAGTGACAGAAAAAATAGTTCAGTCCCCAACGCATTTTTTGCCATTTTCTTACACAACGTAGTATTCGTTGTCTAATATTGTTCCCCTAAGTGATGTGATGACACCACACAAAACGTCAGTAGTGTTCGTCAGCAGGTTGCTAACCGAGGTCCTTTGTCAACTGGGTGGTCCTTTACTATGTAATCTTCTTCCCCTTTGCTGGTTTCGTCCGGTTCCTACGCCTTAGCAACTGAGTGATACGGAATGAACAAATAGACAGACGAGTCACATGCTGCACACTCATGAAATGCATGCCCACTTGCTTGCAGCAACTAGTTCAAACGACTGTCAGATCTCTTTAAATTTATCAAGAGAGTGAAATTTTAATTGTTGCAGTAGAGCTGATTTTCTCACGTACCTCCTGGATTTCAAGACGAAGTCGAGCAGAGGAATGAATCAGATGAGTCACTCTAAAAGTGGGAAATACGAAATTCACCAAGTAAAGCCGTCCCACTACCCAGTCTACTTTATCCGACACTTTAATCATATGACTAAGGTAGTTTATACTGTCATTCGGTGTCATTCGTTCGATAAACTCTGTATCTAGTAGTTTTAAGTTTGTTAATGCGTTCGGAAACGAAACTGCCGGGCTCGAATTTGCTGAAGTACTTTACGCTTCTCAACAGTTGCGTTTCATCTTTTCAGAGGCTGATATCAATCAGCAGTTTGTGATTGGTCTGCAGACGAGGTAAAATGCACCACTACCCCAGAAGGGATTGAAAGAGGGTTTGTAAACAGTTGGTCATAGTGACCATCACTTCGTGGAAATCTGTTCACATTCATGTTTTTTGATTGAATGTTCACTCAACCATGAAACACAAGTAACTTCTTTCCTAAAACCTAGGACTCTTCTATTTTCCAATTACTAGAAGAATCTGCTTTCCAACCTAAGTACATAAGCTGGGCATGTCCGTTACTCAGTCTTTCTGTTACATCAAACCGGTACATTTGTCCCCTTTTAGCGAAGATGACTATTGTCAGAATGAACCAGAAGATAAGCTCGTCTCTTCATATTTCTTTGTATCCAAAGTTGAACATTCAATGAACTTCCTTTCATCAAGTGAAACATTTCAGATCGCAACGCCGTCACGTTAACCGGTTTCGACATCTCATTAAGCTGAGTTTCTGATACAGTTTGAAAAACCATTAATTGGTAGCCGTACTTCTGAATATTACTGGTCTACCGGAATTTGAACTGTTGTGAGGAAGAATTCAGCACAATATTTTGAATGATTGAAGTGGATCAACCTGTTGACCTGTCATAATGAGGTGTCTGGTAATCGATATTGTTACGTCAACAAGACCAGAGGCTACTGGTCTTTAGCGAAGCCATGCAGATCAGAGCTCACCAACCGGCGCTATGTGCACAAAAGTGGTTGAAGCAACTCATCGGGTTTCCGTGGTGATGACATAATACGTGGTGTGATAATGTATGTGTTCATACCCTGTCTACCTCCATTTGTGTCATATATATATAACGCGCTTGTTTACATTTGCGACTGATGAGAGTAACCGAGATGTTAGCATATCGCAATGTATGTCTTCTTTCTTCGTTGATGAAGGTACTTTGATAGAGGAAGCGATACGGGTTATTCGAGGGATGTCAGCGGCTTTGCTTAATGAGAACGTGGTTGGCGGCCAACGTGGATCTAAGATCATCTGACCATGTTCCTACTACTTCATCAAACTGCGGGACGTATTGGTTCCTTTGACAGGGGTGTCTGTGGATTTCACATCCAATTGGAGTGCGTTTTGGGGTCGTGGTAAACTCCGAGGTGTAATGTGGGTGTGGACCAGTTTGTGACAACATTTCCATCACTGCTCTTGCATACATGGCTGGCAAGTACATTCACATTAGTCCCGAAACATGTATCGGGGCATTCGAAAGAGGCGTCAACTGGTGCGGGATTGCTGTTCTGAACGGTGTCAAGTGTAATATCGCTTACCAGTGGCTTCAAGTGGATTGCACCAGTTATGAAGCTCAGCCTTGCAGAGGACATAGAGGCAAGATTCCAACGGAATCAAAGGTCGATATGTTGCTGAAGTGAATCTTTGTAGACTCGGCGATTAAACTGCAATTCTTGTGATTGCATGTCGAAGCTGAGTCTGAGAAATATTTATCGACCACAAGGATTGGTCAGTACTTGGACAGCCGGTGCATAACTGTCAAGAAACTGTGCCAAGTGCCCGTTGGCATGAACTACGATGAGAATTTGGAGATACAATGATCGTTTGTAATATTGACTGATGGAATATTATACGAATTCAAAGATTGCTTGCTGGATTGATTAGACGAACTTCACTCTGTTCTCTGTAGGACCAATGGGACGTTAACTAACAGTGCAGAGGGACATTTGTGAATATATCGACCAATCGAACACTCAGTTCAGCATACCGACACCCATGTGGAAAGAACTGCTTCTACGACGTACTCATAACGTTCAGTTTAAATTTAACAACGAA